>JAAAKO020039474.1:0-12317 GCA_010015015.2 Bolitophila cinerea
CTTTTTACGTTGATTTAGTTTTTTTTCAAATTTACTATGCTTTAGAATTTGGTTATAAAGTGTATTTAAATTGCTATCACATAAATTGTTTTTTTTTTATTAAAACGGTGCTCCCGATTTAGATTTAATTCCGATGAGCTTAGGACTATTTTTATTTTAAATTGTATTTATTATGCTAGTAAAACAACCAAAATTATGCGATAATGCCCTACAAAACATGAACACACGGAAGATATATAAACCAAAAAAAATTTTGATACTAAGACATTTTTGTACCTAAAAAACTATCTTAACAATTTTTTTTTGTTATAAGGAAGATGTTTAATGATTTACTATAAACGTTCTTCTGTAATTTAATCGAAATGTTTGTTGTTTTTGTATCATAATTTTAAAAGCATATTTTTGATTGGACTGTTAATAAATATAAAAATAAACAATTCAAATTTTTAATAATTACAAATAATTTACATTTAATAGAATTAATTTTAACCAAAACGAATGATTTTATTTTTTTCTAAATTTATTAATTAGATATTATTCCTATACTGTCAAATCAGCTATTTATCCGAAAAATACATGAATTTTAATGGTTTATGAATTCAGGTAATCTGGAGTATTATCTTTATTCAATTGGATCTTTTTGTATTGCAAGGAAACATGATTTGTAGAGATCTAGTCAAAATTTTGATAAGAATATCTTTGTAATTTGAATTTAATGAATTGAATTGATTGTCTGTAAACATTTTTTTTTGATTAGGTGAATATTTGAATTTTTATATTTTTTGTGTGATATGTTTGGAAATGTTAGGTATAGCAGAAAAAGAAACTATCTAGCTAAATTATTAAACATATTATTATTCTATCAGAATTGATAGTAAATGTTGTATTTTTATAATCAATTGTTACCATATGTAAAAAGTTATTTTAAAATTCTAAAATTGATAAAATTCTGATCGTGAATACATGGGAAAGATTATTGGCTCCGTTTTCAATGATATATTTTGTAATATTATTGTTTCAGAAAAATACTTCTTACCACTTTACTCACGCTAAAAATAATTATATCAATTTTTGAAATTTAAAAAGTTTAGGCACAGAAGCGCAATAATAAAGATATTTCTAAAGTCCTAAAAATTGTTTTTTTTTACAGAAAAATGGACAAAGCTTTTAATTTTTACTTAAAAGCTATTTAAAAATACGCTTTTACAATAAAATATGTAAACATCAATAGAATGAAGAAAGAGGTATAATCTCGATATTAGGCAAACTTCATTTTGCTTTATACAGTATAAAATATGAGAAATATACTACGCCAGCGTATTGAAAATTACACTTTACGATTTTTCACATCGTCGCAGGTTATAGTTCACTTTAATGGAATTCGCTTGCTTAATTTCAATCCACTTATCCACAGGTTGTTCAAACACATTTCGTATGCACATTCTGGCTAACCTCTATGCGATGGCGGTGCCTGCATTTCGGTTAAAATACTATGTATGTACCCAGTACCCGCACCTCGGATCACGACGAATAGGAACTCTGAGACGATTATACTCGACGTTTATAGTTTTTTTTATACGCCACTCTACAATTATTTGTGCACTTCATAATTCAACAAAACACATAATAACCAACACCTACCTACCGCACAAAATGCTATAAGTTTTCTGATGATAATATAACATATATTGTGTATGTATATTAGGGGTGTTCAAAAAGACAAAAACAAAAACGATTTTTCGACGGGCTATTTGTTTTTTTTTTGTATAAATCGTTGATAGGCAAAATATACCTTGTAAATAGCTACCATCATCTCTTTTCTCTCTATTTTGCTTCATGTTTTTGTTAAAATAGAAGAGTGCTGCGCTTACAACCCAAAAAAATACTACAGAATTTTCTTCTGATTTTTATCCTTTAAAATAATGTAAAACAACATTTATCTATCGGAGCAACATTAGATGAGTTATATTACAAAAACCACGATTTAAAGGATTGTAAAATAATCTATTTCGAAATAAACTCGAACAAATCTACGAAAACCGTAAAAAAAAACAAAAAATAAAAATGACCATATCCAAAAAAAAATCCATTCACTTTTTTAGGGTTTTTATACAAAAAAAATACAACTATCCCGTTGAAAAATCGAAAAAAGTATTTTTTGAACACCCCTAATGTATAGTATATGTACGACGGACGCAACTTGCATTCTGTATTCTTTTTGCTCGATGCCTTCAACCATATCAACATCAACATATATACGCCTTCATCTACTGTAGTAAATTTACTAAAAATGCACTACATTCTGGTGTACATTTTCAGTGTACATCGCATATAGACATCACGCAAAACTAGTTCTCAAATGCATACACCATAAAAGACAGATAGTTCGCGCGCGCAGTTATAACAAAGTATGTGTGTGTGTGTGGCTGTGTGGCTTTTGTAATGCGCGGTGTGTTGGCACACGAGCAAGACGATCCCGCCGCTGCGTGCTTCCCTTTTATACGTTCACATTGATCCATTGATTGATCTTGATCACGACACTCAAACCGTTTTACAAACTGATTTTTATGTGAAAATAACGTATTGTAATTGGCCATTGTTCTCTGTAATCTCAAACAGCCCGCAGACGTTGCACTGGTATGGTGTGTCTGTGTGTACAGTACAAGTATACATTGAGTTGGTCGCAAATAACATATATAGAGTCTATAGTTTATTCTTGCAGTGTACACCCAAGCTAAAGGCAAGCAAAAATCATTTAAAATACAGATATATATATGTATGTATATATATATATAAAGTGCATATTGTACAGATGCATTGCACAGAGTGCACATGCACACGGAACGTTCGCGTCCGTCGGCGCACGGTGTCGTTTATCGTAGTCTCCGCGGGCATTATTACAAAAAAACACAAGTTTTGTATATATATATACTCCATTTTTATAAATTATGGTTCAAAACATTTAATTCGTTAACTAAAAATTGGTTTCAATTTAAAAATCCACTATTTATATATTTTTGATAAGCGGTGCGTTTAAGGGGAAAGGAAATACCAATGACATAAAACTATAGAGAAAAACCCTACCTTCTTTAATGCATCTGCCTATATCTATTCAATAGTAATAAATAATATTTTTCATTTTGGTAGTATTTATTTTGTGTTTTAATACTATTTTTCTTTCTAATTTTAAAAAGAAAATTTTAACCATCAGACCGATTATCCGAGTTTAGGGACATGACGACTTTCTAATTTAATTAAATAATAGGTTTATAATTACTAAACATACGTTCGAGTGAATTTATTATTTATTAATTATTTGTTGAGACTTTTAAATCATGAAGAAATGTAAACAAGAGAGGATTTATATTTTTCAACAAAATCTTTAAAAATAATTGTAGTTTATTTATTATTTTTTTTAGGTCTTGGGCAAAAGAATTTTATTACCAAGTTAGAGCTGGATCAGATAAGTGGAAATGAAAGTCTATTGATGGTCAAGTGCAGTTAAAAGAAAGTAATTTTTAAAATGACCGACTTATATTCAATTATAATTACAAAAATTGTTTAACTTAAAACTTTCCTACAGAAATATTTTTTCCTAATAATAATCAACCAGCTTGCTCATTATCACCTGATGAACAGAATATAAAATTTTCTGGCACACCTTCGTTAGAGTCTAAACCAAGAATCATTCAAGATGTATAGATAGAGTGGATCGGCCTTGTATGAAAATTTTAATCTCATGAATATCAAAATGCCCGATTGCGGAAAATAAAGGTAATAAAAATTAAAAAAGTTTTTTTAGGTCATCCATTAGCACATCGGGCTAAATGATTAAAACTTTTGTGGTTTTTTCATTTTAAATTTAAGAGTTATAAAAAAACATTTTTTTGTATATTGGTAAGCGAAATGAGAAATGTTGTTTACTAATAAGGTAAAAAATATTTTAAATTGGTCAAAATAAGTAAACATTTCACCAAATTAGTAAAATTAAAAGCTAAAATGTAATATTGACTAAATGGGTAAACATTTTACGTAAACGAGACGTAAAAGAATTACCAAACACGTTATAAATAAACTATTTACAAATCAGGTGAATTCAAAATTTTGGTTCATTTTATTGTTGATTGACTTGATAAATATTTTACGTAAACGTGACGTCAAAAAATACCAAACACGTAATAGGTAAATTAATTACCCATATTAAATAAATTAATCAAATTAGAAACGTCATAGTTTACCAACTTGGTAAAACTTTTTTCGTTAACGAGACGTATAACATAAACCAAACACGTGATAAGTAAACTGCTTACTCATTTGCAGATATAAGCCATTTTAAATCAGACATTTGCCATGTAATAGACGCCATGATGCGATCTAAACAAATAAATGTTTAGCTTTAAACCATTATTTATTTTTATTATTGATATTATGAATTATTACACTATGTTTTAAAGTGCAAAATATTTAATTTTTTATTTAATAACATTTTTTCAAATAATTGATATTTGCGAAGGGTACCAATATTTTTCTACGTACAATGTCGTAATCCAACAATTAAAATTTACTATATTTGGTAATCGGATAGTGAATGTGAACCCATTCATTCCCAAAATAATGGAAGCTATATTAATCCAAAAAATATTGGAATGAAAAAGTAAAACATTTACCCAACAAGTAAAATTAAAGAGACGAGGTAAAATTTTTACCACCAATTTACGTCATATTGACGTGTTTAATGTGGTCCTGTGACCTCCAGTGGAAGTAATTTGGAAACTTTACCTGAATATTTACTTCTTACGTAAATTTACCTTCATTAGTTGACGTAAATTCCACCAAAAAAATATAAATATTCAGGCCAAACCGTTATTCAGGTTGGCTGGCTTAATAAGGAACTAAATAATAGCTTATAAAGCCAAATTATACAAACTTTATTTAGATTAGGCTTATTCATGTAGATTGACTTGATGATTGATGATTGGAAGGGGGAACCGTCTCGAAAAGACAGGTCCAGTACGTAAGCCACTGAGTGGGCTTTAAAAGGAACTTCATAATAGTTTTTTCAGCTAAATTATTCAGCTTTTATTAAGGTTGAGATTATTGAGGTATATCCTTAATTAAGTTTTAGACAAGGGCTTATTTAGCCACATTTTTCAACTTTTATTTAGGTTAAGTTGTACTTACAAGGAAAAATGGTTTTAGTAATTTTTACAAAATTACATGTATAATACGCTCTTTTTCAGGTCTTATTCAGCTTTAAATTAGGTACTGAGTACATGAATATCTTTTAGAGTACTATACTAAGTGTATAGAACCAAAATAGACAAATGATAGATTGAAAAACCATTAGAAGAATTTAAAAATGCTGATAAGATTAAAAAAAATATGTTTTTTTTTATTTTCTCCGATTTGAATACTACCTGAATAACATGTCTGTAGGGCCTTACAAAACATGTTTTTTCAAGCTTTTATAAACCTAATAAAAATTTGCATTTTAGCTGAATTCAGCCTGAATAAAATCCGCAAAGCTCTTATTTAGTGTAAGAATATACCCCTAATAAAATTACCTAAAACGAAGCAAAGCTCACTGCGAAAAAAAACATGCTTCACTAACATAAATATATGCACATTGTATTTCCTTAGGAGCACACATTGGTAGGTTGCCATTTTTTAAATTAGTAGGATCTTTGTTGGTTATCTATATTTAATTATTTTATGGACTAAATTGTATTTTTTTGGTATCTGAAATAAATTCCATATAAATTATTAACAAATTTAACTAAAAAGAGAAAAAACAATAATCCAAGTCTCTTTGTAGACCTTTGAAGTTTGATAATAATATATATAACATATTTTTTACTTAATCTCACAGCGTTTGAGCATTATTGCCACCGAGTATTTTGTTGTTTATTTCGTAATATAAAATGTATTTCTAATACTAGAGAATACATTTTAAATATTTTCATATGATATGATTAATAATAAAAATAATAATAAATATTTTTAAAATAATTGTATATATTTTCAATGATTTCGGTATTGATTATTCATCAATTTAACATTCTTGTTTTTTGCAAGTAATACAAGTCGTATTCTTTTTTTGGTTTTAATTTTGAGTATTATTATGCATATTCTATAAAGTTTTGAGAATTCAAAAAATTTTAACGAATATTATTAGGTATTATTATTATTAGAAATTAGATATTATATATTAGCGTTAAGCGCTCGGTATTTAGACCCGATAAAAGTGAGGAAAAAACTAAATTTATAAATATAATTATTATTTAACTTCAATAAAACAAATACAAACACAGGTTACCTAGCCCCGTAAAATAGATAAATATATTTATTAGAAAATATATAAAAAACGTGTAATGTTCATTATCAAATTCTGAAAAATATTACATAAAAAAAATATATTTTGGTTTTATACTTTTCTGATGATCGCATTTTTTTATTCATATCCACAAAAACATTTATAAACTTCGGATAATTTCAGCTATTTTAAGTTTTTGTATAAGAATACATATAGTTCTGAAATATGTTTGATATTTTTGATATTTTCCATTAAAACTAAATAATTTAATGTTCCCATTTGAAAATAAAATCGTAATATTTATAAAAATAATTTCGATATTATTATTATATTTCATATAACATTCATTGTAAGTATTATAAATATTTTTTTGAAAATATTATAAATATTAGCGAATATAAACTTTAAATCATTGTATTAGTAAATGTACTTTAGATATTAGCAACATTACCAATAATATTTGATATATTATTGGTATTATACGAAATTATCCAATGTTTGTACTCCAAATTACGGTAGTGAATATACGCCTCGCGTTCATCATAGAATTTTGTCCAACAAATAATTAAAAATCTACCACCAAAAAAGGAAATTATTGCTAACCGAAAGGAAAATTGTGCTCCTAATAAATGTGCAACAATTATTTTATTGGTCTTTACCGAGCGAAAACATGCTCCAAAATCATAAATGAGCAATTAGAAGCACGTTGTTTTCAGAGGCGACTTATTTTATACCATTGAATAAATACTTCGGTTTATGTTAAGCATATCGTGTTATGGTGTGGTGAATTATTCTCAAGAGACTTGAGAGTTTGAGCATTATCGCCACCGTGTATTTTGTTGTTGTTTTTTATGTTTCAAAAATGAGACTTACCGTCAGAAAATTTAGAACTAACGCCAACAAAAATGAGAATAATGCACTGTCGGAATGTGACTTATTGTCAGGATTTTTCGTGGCGTTAAATCAGTTGAGAATAAGTCACAGTCCAGCTGTGCATTTCTCTCACGAATTTTTGTGGCGGTAAATCATTTGAGAATAAGTCACAGCCTGTAAATTATCGTCAGGAAAATCCTGAGCATAATGCACAGGCCTACTGTGAATTATTCTTAGAGACTTATTGAAACGAAAAATGGGAAGAGTAATGCACAGGCAGACTGTGACTTATTCTCAAGAGACCTAACGCCACAAAACATCGTGAAAGTAATATACAGGCGGACTGTGACGTATTCTCAAGTGATTTAACGCCACGGAAAATACTGATAATAAGTCACAATCCGAATCAAGATTTTTTGTGGCATTAAATCACTTGAGAATAAGTCACATTTACATTAACCAGTTGTGACTTATCGCCACGATATTTTTATGGCGTTAGGTCTGTTGAGAATAATTCATAGCGCCGCGTGTTATTGTGTTTACCTTTCTAATATCCTGAAAAAAATTAAGAAAATTGCGAAATGCTCCTACTTTTAGGTGAGAGGAGCGAGCTACTGGTGCAATCTGTTATAAAATCGTTTTCAGTTTTGTAACTTTTTTTCAAGGTATTATAAACTTTGAAAAATATCAGGCAATTTCAGAAAAAAACTAGTTTATCCTTTTAATGATTGATTGTTAGAACAGAAAAAAATTATATAGCAAATAAAGAAATCTATGGTTATGAAAATACAGATGTGTCAACATTATAATATTTTGGATCATATATTAAGTAATGTCTACTGCATAATAATTCACCTTATAGGTAATAATCTTACGGTAATGTAACGTAACTTAAATAATTTACTTAAAATCAAGTAAGTCGCCACTTTAATTGTAAAATGGGAAGATTTGAAATGGATATAGTTTATAATCGGTCTAAACTGTTATTATTATTCATCTTACTAAATATTTTTTCAAATATAAAATAGAAATAAAAATAAAAAAATCTATCACGGAAAAAACATGTTTCAAAAGTGTTTTTTTTTATTTAATAATTTTAATGAAGATATTTTTTAAGTTAGTGTAAGTGTATAATTTAAATGCCGGTCTGACAGAAGCTTTTTGAGACACAAGTAACAAATTAATCCTTTTAATAATATTTGTCACGCCACTGACGCTTTTACTTCACAATTTACATAAATATACATAGCACATAATCCTGTCACAAGGAGGTTACTCTGCCTTTATAAACACACACAATATATAATTGCAAAAATTACCGATAATTTAAAATGCATAAATTTCGAGACCGAAACCGCTTTTAGTATTATATTATATTTTGTTGTTTTGAAATTGAGTCTGTGTTTGGTGCGCATAATCGTCGGCTCGGTGGCGAATCCGCACGCACGACTGGTACACTTAAAAAGAGCGACTTAATTAAAGACCACTTCGTGGTCTGTGCTTTCTGCATGTGTGTGTGTGTGCGACTTAAGCTCGAGTGCACCGTGCCGTCTGCAATACAGCCGGTCGTCGCGTCGTCTGCCGCAGTTTTATTATATTTTCTTATATTATATTAAAACGAGAATATTTCTGCAAATGCGCACGGGCCCGCTGAACCGTTTTAGTGCATTCAGCGGGCGCATAAAGTCATTAACGTTTTAACATTGTACGAGGGCGAGCGCAAGCTTTTTGATTTTCCCATAAATTATGTTCACATTTGGCAAATGAAACTTTTCTGCGCGATATTTCGTGTGCATTATATGCAGCAATAAAAATATCAAATATATAATATATATATAAACATATATATATATATACATATATATATATATATAGAGTATAGATTATAATATATGCTTCTTATTTTATGGTATAGAATGCGTTCGCCATCTTTTATGGGTTTCGCTATCTTTCATTTTTGTTTTTACGAGTTTGAAATTATTATGTTTATAAATGCGCGCGGGTACACACACACAAGGAAAACCGCATGCGCGCGCGCACCGATGCGCTCCGGTATATAAATGCGGATTTAAATTTATGATTTATTATTATACCATATATATACGAATTCTGTATAGGAAATGCAGTGCGGTGGAAGAGAGCATCGATAAAAGCACGCGGTTTTTATGTCTCGAAAATGTAGACACGATGCGCCTGGGCGAAGTAGAGTAGTTAAATTCAGTCGGCGCGCGGATTGGCTACGCAAAACTATATTTATATCGGTTTTGTCCTTTACCAGGAATCAGAGACCTGTTTAGCATTTAGATGGTTTCGGAATTTGGTTCCGACCTTAATTATACATCGCAGAAAATTGTATTTCTTTATAATTGGTTATGAATCAATACGTACGCGGAAATAGTCCCGGGTGCACTCGAGAAACACGCGCTCCAGACCAATAAAAAACGGTGGGGCCCGAAAGCTCGACGTTAGTGTGCGCTCGCATAAACAGGATCGTTAAAGGATTTTGTGAGTGTGTGTGTTGGATATTATGCTAGCGCGTTGCCCATAAAAAAGCCAAAGGAATGAACGCGAGGATAAAACGTGCACAAACACACACACACTCTCACACAAATATATATATACAGCACTCGTCTTGAGACGTTCGTATTTTTAAGCGTTCGGCAATAATTATTATACTACAGCACGGGTTATGGCGGCAATAAACAGAACCATAAAATAAATAAAATACGAACCTTGGCGAGAGAATGCACACACACACACATATACAGTACTCACAGTACTTGGACGCCTAACAATAACGGTGTACTCGCCCGTCGATTGCATGTGCAATTCAGTAGACGAATAAAATGTGCACGCGTTTGTGCTTAACTATGTATATATATAAATAAATTTATATAGTTCCCACTAAAATTCCAATATTGCGAATGCAAACAAAAAAATCTCTTGCGCGAGCGCACGCCGAATTAAGTGCGATCAGAAACGCAATATGCAAATAAATGCTTATATGCGCGCGGACGCACTTCAAGTGCAACGCGCAATAATTTTATATAGTATATTTTATATAGTTATAGTCGTTACAGTATAGAAAACAGTGTATTTCTCTGGTGGGAAGAAAGGAAGTGTGTAGGCGATTTTAATACTATCCGCTAACGCGCTCAGAAATACACGAATTTAAATATTCAAAATTAAATGCAATCTGTGCCAAATTTATTGGATGACTATGTTGCAGCACACGTCGACGCACAGTGGAGAATTTGTCTCACTTAGCGATTATAATTCCATTGTGCTTTAAATAAAATACTTACAAATGCATTTTTTTGGGATTTTATGAATAATTTGTGTACAATTAAATGTAATAATACATATAAATATTTGAACTCTTATTTTTTAAAATTCTAATTATAAAAAAAATTATTTATCATTTTTTAAAACCATACAGAATAGCATAATAAAAAATAAATATTTTTATTTATAGTAAATGTAATCATTTTGTTATTTTTTGGTTTTAGAATATAAATTTAATACTCTCGCAATGCACATATTAAATATACTAACTCTTAAAATATGTATGAAATAAATTATAAATTATTATGTGTAAAAAGTATTTTATTTCATAATTATTACAGAACATTTTTTGATTACTTAAAAACAATAAAAAATTCTATATATATATATATATATATATATATATGTATTTTAGAATAAAACTTTAGTATACTGTTATACCTATTTATTTGTACCAAAATAAATTAATTATTTTAATATTTTCAGAAATAATACCTATAAAAAACATTGCATTTCAATATATTTTTTGAACTTTGTACATAAAATAAATTTAAAACACATTTGTTGTTTTTTAAGATATTTGTAATAAAAATTGAAGTGTTATTAAAGAATGCAAAACCTCTTTTGTATTTTTTTATACTAATCATAGATTCAAACTTCATAACGCAAACATACAATTTCCTAAATATTTATATGTTTCCACGCAAACTCCTTAAAATTTGATGGCTCACAAGAGGATCGTATTTTTGGTTTATGGCGTCGTGCACATTCGAAACGGAGCAAGCTTTCTATATTTCAATCAGCGAATGCGCACGCTAATCAAAAGTGCGGTTCAATTGCAAAGAATGCTTGGCGAGAAATCCTTAAACTGACACAGCACCGTGCACGCAACTCTTTAACTTCTGCCCTAACCCCCCGACACTCTCCCACACATACAAACACGGATATATGTCTATTCTATATACAGCATATTATATTGCATGCCAGACAAACGAGCTTCCGCGTAAAAGCACACACTCAATATTGATTTTGTGTACGCGTGTGTACTACGTGCAAAAAGCGACCGGTCACAAATTAGTTAAGTTTAGTAGACAATGAAAAGTGTCGTAAAAATGTTTACGACAATGTTTTGACGAGCTTTTAGAATGGATACGAGATGCTGTGTGTGTGTATGTATGTGTTTGAGTATACAAGAGAGTTTATGTGTGTGTTGTGAGAGCGTGTGCTGGGAAAATGACAAAAGCTTGGGCTGTGGGTTCGTATATATTTAGAGATATGTTGGTGTGCGTTTAGTATTTAGTAATTGTATATAATTTAAAGATATTGTTGGGGATGATTAATATATAATTCGTATATTTAGAGATGTCAATAATTGGTGGCAATTTATTTTATAATCTTGGTATTATTTCAATTTTCAGATGTTGAGTTTTTTTAATTAGATTGAGTGAGAAACCCTTTTTTAAATGTAATTTTTAAATATATGGATTTGATCTCATATCTTGTTCCAATTTTCGTAATTTTTTTTTTCGTTGAACAATTTTTTAAAAAAGTTAAATCTCTCAATAAAAATCTATTATTGAGTAATTTAGTTGTTTTTGCTATTTAATTTTTAATTTTATTCAAATAAAATTAAAAAATATTATACCCAAAATATTTTTTGGTTGAAATGAATATATTTTTGTTACAATGATAAAATTGTTGTTTACTAGAAAAAAAACACTTGATACCGAAAGAATTTATTGTATCAAATAAAAATATTGTTAGAAAGGCGGCATGAAATAGACCCCAAAACATTTTCAGTATACAACAACAATCACTCTTCTTTATTTTACAAAAACACAAGAGA
>JAAAKO020039485.1:0-12313 GCA_010015015.2 Bolitophila cinerea
TGATCACAAGGACTTGTATCCCCTTGAGCTGAGGTGCCTACTTCGGCTGGAACGTGGGGCTGTGGTTTTCGCTAGGCCCACAACATCGGGCCGTCCTTTCAAAACCTCAAGGTTATATAAAGTGACGTTAATTAGAGAAAGACCTGTCCTTAAAGTTTAAGGCTGATGTCTGGCTGAAAGCTTGTTGTCGCATCACTTTGGACCCAAGCAACGTGTAGAGTCAGCGCGTGTGTTCAAATACTGGGCTACCACGGGGCAAGGGGGAAGCAAAGGGAAGTACCACACATACTTTCCTTCTTCTTCCGCGGATGAGGAACCTATTTTGGTTGCAACGTGGTGGTTGTTGTTTTGCTATGGTTACACAAAGCGACGTTAAAGTAGAGAAAGATATGTCCTTTCAGCTCCTTTATAGGTTCTCTGTATAGTGAAAAACGGTTCCAGTTCCAGCCATCCTGCAAGTAAGTCTTTCGAGCCATGGTAACAGACTTTCTCATCGGATTCCGGAGATTCAACCTGCTTACAGCTGGATATCTTCTTGGCCAAAGACCAGATCTGACATGCCTTTTACGCAGCAGTCCACAAAATATACATTCATAAATAGTTCTAGTGTCTCTCGATTGGCCAAAAACAGGCAAATCTTTACCTTAGTACTCCCACCAACACAAAAAAAAAAATTATATATTTAAAGGGATGTTTTGTAGAGACCCCTTATTACCAAATAAATATTTTTCCCGCCAAATACCATTTAAAGCAGAGCAATTAAAAGTTTTTAAAAAAAAACGTCCTCTTTAAAAATAAAAGACGAATACAAAAAAGCTTTAAAAAATTATTCTACTCACTGAATTTTCACTCTTTATTATTGCTTTCTCAAAAAAAATAACCGTTTAATTAAATAATAGTAATTTTTGTTCATTATGCAACATGTAATATATAAAATATAATTTGCATTATATAAGTATAAACATTTCCATGCTAATTGGAATTGCAACGCCTAACTTTAGTTCGTAATTACGACAGTTGTCCAATACATAATGTGATGGGAAATGTTTACATAAACATTCCAACACAAAGAAGTCCATATATTACTTACATAATTACATATATACAAAGTTAATGTAATATAATATATGTGTGTGTATTTCATATGTACTTTGTACTTAAATATACATATATAATATATGGACGTAATAAATATAAGAAACTTTGTTTGCTGTGTGTTTGTGATACACTCGATCAATCCACCTGAGGCGACTCACAGATCCCAGACGACGTGGGTGTTGTATACGTCATGTTACCCCACCGGCCGCCATGGGCATCACCGCACACATCCCATTATCACAAGCCACCCTCGATCTTTGAATAAAACATGTATGTTGGTTTGTACAACTGTTATTGGTATATTACTAAATAATATTGTATATACCGAATACATCTACATATATATACATAATATATATATATATATATATATATATACACTGTATAGTTTATATAGTAAGTATATGCCTATTCTATATTCTTTAGTATACAAATACAAACTTGCACGTGCACGTCATGAAACTATATATTCAAAGAGACAATTCACAATTCATGGAACGAGTAAATGAAAAGTTTAAGTTTCAAGTTGTATGAGCATTGGAAAAGTGTTCTCATTAATTATTATCTTTAATTTTTGAGCTGGGAATTATTTCGAGCGATTTCCTGAACAAAGTTAAATTAATTCGATTTGGTGTTGAATGACTTTATGACATTAAAACGTGAGCAGTATTTTTTTTTGAATGTACTACGATTGGCCGAATCACGATTGGCCGAATAATACGATTGGCCATATCATACGATAGGCCGATGGATACGATTGGCCGAATCACGATTGGTCGAATGATACGATTGGGTGAATAACGATTCGCTGAACACACGATTGGCCAAATTACGATTAGTGATTCGCTCAATCGTATCATTCGGCCAATCGAGATTTGGCCAGTCGAGAGACACAAATTTTATGAAATTCCTATGTTCATACAGTTTATGCATTTATACTCACTAGCACATTATTTTAATAGAAAGCAAGCTTAATATGTCCTCTTAACTGTAATTAGCTGAACATTGCGTTTAGTTACCTCAATGCAATCTAAAATCTACATTCAACATTATAATTGCTTGTTTCTGTGATGAATTCAATAGAATTTTATATAATATTAGATATAGAGCATATGTCCCTTGTATGGGAAATTTCCCAGGGGTCAAGTTTTAGGAAGGTAATTTGTTATGTTTTTTTCGATATTATAATTGTATTCTATGTACTCCGTTCGACATTGTAATATATTTGAAAATTGTATATGTGTGGGGGTGGTCGTTAGGAGTATATATATAATTATATATATATATATATAAATATAAATATATGAGACCGTATGCCTAATATCACTTTGTAACTGTGTTGTTACAGCGTTTGTAGAGAGAAGAAAACGCAAGCCTCAATAAATTATTTAAAAATGAATCAATTGACTTTGGCTATGATATAGAATAAATAAATACAAGTACCTGCAGACAAGTCATTATTATCAAGATGCCAATATAGAATTGTATGATTTGCCTTATGTATATTCTATAATATATTTAGTCATCATTAGACCCAGAATATAAATATAAATACATACTTGTATATGTGAACGTTTAAAACATGCCTTTAAGGGTAGTAGAGTATAGCTGATCAAATTTCCCATTTGTTTAGCATATTTTAAAATTGTAAATGCATATTTTCGAGATAATTACATACTTTACTTTAATTTAAAAAAAAACACTTTTTTTTGTATATAAATACCCTAATTAATTAGATTGATGTTTATGAGGTTTATAAACTAAATAACCCCTTTAAATTAGATTGGTGATAATCAGGTCATAAATTATCTCATATTTATAGTGAAAAGTTATATACCTAAAGCTCGTATACTATATAAATTACAATTGTTTTAAAAGTAAACGATATAGTACAAAAATTATACAATGGCCAGTACTAACACTAGTTCATATGGATGATGCCCAATTCTAGAATCATATGGACCTATTCCAGTTACTTCATTACCAACAATAAGAAAATCTTATCCACCAACTTATCCACCACTTTTGCCACCTTTTATATTAACAAAATGAAGTCAATCCTCCACGACCACACTTTCTATCAATTCCCACCGTGTCGTATCAACAAATTGTGGCAATCATGAAAGATCATCTTCAAAAGCGTTCGGTTCTCACTAAAGCTAGTAAAGGGCGGCAGGTTACCTACCTACCTATAAAATTAAGGTAACTCATTTTATAGAAGTTGTTCTAAACTGTTCGATATTGCAGCATGCAAATGCCCAAAATAGCGCAAGGTTCCGAATGCTAAGCGAGAGACCAACGAATAGGCGCAAGATGTATATCGGAGGTATAGACTTTGAAGAAGTAGCGCGAAAGACAACACGATTAATGCGCAAAATCTCCACGATGATATAAAGGTAAAAACCTAAGATGAATTCTTATAAGATCAACAGATGATCAGAATCCTGCCTCGAGCTAGATCTTCTCGTGGGTTTTCGACATTGACACGAACGTCAGATCGAGAAAACCCAAGATCGAACGACTCCATCCAATCAATCAAGATAGCAATCCAGTTAAGGTGGTTTCGAAAGTTAAGTACATTGGTTTTATACTGGACAACAATGGCAATGTCAAAAGGCTTTCAGTTAGTTGTGGGGGCTCTCCTCCAAAGTGTTCAACTTAGCCATAATCAGGATGCGCTTATCCTACGCCTCTATTGTGTGGTGGCAGAGAGCGAGGCATCAGTCATAAGGCAATTAAAGAAATTCCAACCCCTAGTTTGCATTGGCATATTAAGTGCCATGAGAACCAGTACCCAATCGGCTTTGGAAGTCCTTTTGGACCTTTGACCTCTTCACCTCTTCATCAAGGCGTAAGCTAGGTCTGCGGCACAAAGGGACAATATCCTCTTCAAAGGGTCACACCTCCATATGGAGCGACACTATCATTCCAGAATTTAAAATGCCGTCAGACTATGTCATTTTTTGCTTTGGTAGGAGGTTCAAGGCTAATATCTCTTCTAGAGTGGGTTGGACACGCCGTAATCTCCCTCAACTAGATGGGAGGGTGTGGTACACATTCTAGCGCTGGAATTCACTTTTGCAACCTCTCCACAGTAAAAATGGCAGTATCCCTCGGTGGGTAAGATTCTGTTTACCAACCGTTTAATCTGCGTGAGTGCAAAGGAGATGCGCCTGTCTTGATTTGCTCCAATAGTTAAGCCGCTTTGAAATTGCTGAGCGGTCCAGATTCACTTCTGAACTGATGCTTAGAGCTGTTGGCAGACGCTTCAAATACTATCTCTGAGGTCTTATGTTAGTCTGGTGTGGGTTCATGGTAACTCAAACATCCCGGACAATGAACAGGCAGACCTCCTAGCTAGAACTGAATAATATCGTTGGTGAAAATCATGGTGATCACTAGCCACACTGGGTCTCCAAAACGACTCGTTTCGCCTTCTTCCTCTTAGTAAGATTGCGGAGTTCGTCAAGAAATCGGGTAGGTTCCCGGAGGTCGACCGACTCTAAAATACGGGTTATAGCACAATGGGCCCACTCAGTGACCTACGTTCTGGACCTGTTTCTTTGAATCATCATCATCATCACTAGCCAGCTAACACACGTGTGCATCCAAAAACAGATTGAAAATATATCTGATGAGAGAGAGTAACTAAATCGGCTCTTCATTTAAAGCATAAAGAGCTCGTTTTGGAAAGATAGCATTGTGGATTGATAACTTACTCCACCTAAATGCCCTACATGAAAACCCGCATCACTGCTAGGCAGCCACAATACAACACTAGTGGTTCTAACAAAGCTGCATAAGAAACATTATTTATGATCTAAGAGCCATAGCAATGGGGAGGAAAAGTACGGCCTTGTTTCTTTGAGGGCTAATCACAAAAGAGGATAAGAACATTTATGGTAGTGACAGACAATCTCATGTTTTTTTTATTAAAAAATTCAGCTCATCAGATCTGATTGGCGTTAAAATCAAACTACCTTATTCTATGATCCCTCAGCACCACCATAAAAAATGGTCTCAGACTACAAGTGGAAAAGACTGTAGCTTATGATTTCCGGAAATGCATCGTGTAATATTCCTCAGTTCCTTAAAGTCTATTTCTATTTATATTCCTCGAAAACGAAAGTTCCCCAAAAAGAAACATGTCCTCGAAATCAACGGTTCCCCGAAAAAGAAAATTCTCCGAACCCTAAAACGCTCAATTCTCTGAAAATAAAGAGTTTTCAAAAACTTTGCTTATCAGAAATCCACTTTTTTTGTGTTTTTTTCTTCTTTTTGTTGTTGTTTTATTGTTTTAGATGAATTGTCGTTTATGGAGAATTGGTTTATGAGGCTTGTCGCGTCCCAGAACCGCCCATCATATATGGTAATATAATTTATTTCTTATCAGAATGGAGCAAAAATACCAATCGTCGGCTTATCGTATAGTAGGGTATTCGTATTAGTTGACTAATCCTATTAGTAGGCTAATTATGTGTCGGCTAATCGTATTAGTCCGCTTATCGTGTGTCAACCATTCGTATTAGTTATCCAATCGTGTGTCGGCCATTCGTATTAATCTCCAATCGATTTTCGGCTTATAATGGATTGACTAATCGTATCAGTCGGCTAATTGTGTGTTGTCCAATCGTATAAGTTGCCTAATCGAAAGTCGACCAATCGTTTTGTTCGGCTAATCGTATCGCATTCAAGCAATCGTGATTCAGCCAATTCATTCAAATTCGGCTAACGGCTAATGGCTGTAGGCGACATATAGCTAATATTTGTTTATAGCTAAGCTCGGTAAGGCTGGACACCGAATTGGGTCAACCAATAGCCATTATTGCTGCAAATCAGCATGTTGAAAGTCATAAAAAGAAGTACTTCCAAGAAGGAGTTTTAAAGTTAGAGAAACGTTGAATTAAGTTTCATGAGACTTGAGATATAAAATGTCACAGAACTAATTTAAATCCAATGAAAAATTCCATTCGTCTTCGAGAACTTATTGAACTGCCCTCTTATATGTAAATATTTCGAGTTAGCCAATACATAAATAATATTTGTCTATAAAATAGTATAAAACCACAGAAATCAATGAAACTGTCTATAAATTATTTTGAGACACATATCCGAATTGATAATCGATTGCGAAGTGTATGTTTGTGCAAGGGTGGCATTGTTTTGGGGTGGTATACGGGGTGGGTCGGTCGTCGTGTTGGCGTTGTCATGGGCTTTATGGTATACATATAATCGCTTAGCATTTGAAATCCGACGAGCAAACACACCCGCATTTACCAACACCCCCTTACCCCCCTACCACCTTATATTGATTCAATATATGTTTTCAATTATATTATGCACACACACACACACACACACAAGCAGAAATAAACGCTCAAATTGCAAGTATAAAATTAGTCGTTAGGATTTATATATAATATATACAATATACTTAAATGTGTTTTTCTTCCTTTAAATGTCATAAAAAGGATTCGTGCAAAGAAAGAGTTATTTTTGAGCAAAAGGCGTATTGAATGGGTTTCTCGATATTATGAGACCGCGCGCGCTTTCAGACGCAAGAGCACAAATCGATTTAAGGGTTGGGTTGGACTTCCTATATCCATTTGCTCCACGCAGACACGTAATACACACACACACACACATACACACACCGAGTTTACATTGGAAATGTCTATATACATTCTTATCTTATACTAGCATAACATATAGTATATCTTAAGTATTATTTTTTTGTTTTTCATCATGAACTATACGCGTAATATATACACTTTATATTACATATATTATGTTGTAATGCATTGCATTTTTACGTTTCTGTCGATGAACTGAAGCCGGAGCACGCGCGCGCGCAACCCCCGGCGAAACGGTCTCAATATATATTTATCTTCATGAACGTTTCCGGTATGCGCCGAGGAGATGCTTTAAAAAGCTATTTGTAAGGCATTATTACTTTCAGGCATGAGCTTGAGTGACGGAACGCATATATGCGATCGAAGCATTATTACAGAGAAATGATATACGAAAAACTATTTTCACTGGAAATTCTACACTTTTCTTTTATATACGCCACTATGGCGACAAATATAATACAATGACGCGCGACGACCACCACCACCGACCGCCGCCTCAAACGACGCAGCGACGTGCTGTGGATATTTAAGGACAGCTTTTTAATCTCCGGTCATGTTTGATGTAAGCTTCAGGCACAGCGCAGCCAGAACGGCGTGGCGCGACCGACTCGATAAATGGGGGGCGGTTGGCTTTAAAATCGCAGAGATCGCAGAGATGAGGGTTTTGTGACATTTAAATTAAAGGTAATGCGGAGTCTCATGATTGTCTCTGAGATATAAGCTTATCCGTGGAAAGTATCTTATAGAGCTATAGAATGTAGACATATATTGTACATCAACATGAAATATTTTCCATTTCAAATGAATTCTTAGATTTTGTTTTATTATTTTATATAATTCCAGGGATCATCTGGAGGCTAATTCGAGTCACAGATACGCCGTACTTTCTGCTTTTCAGCGATTCAAATCTGATTGGATTTAGAAAGCAATGACATAAAATTTGTTTTATTATATGGAATTTGCAACGGCCTCTAAAACACTCACTGGTTTTAGAATAACCAACAAATTGGTGAAACATTATTAATTATTTTACATATTATTTTTATATTCTTGATATTTTATAAATATTCTTAAGTATTTTGGTATTATTAAAAAATAATATTATTTTAAAAATATTCTCAAGATTTTCGTAATTTATTATTGATATTACAGTATATTTTTAGTGATATTATCGCATATTATGAATATTCGATAATATAATCTCTATATTGAGTTGGATCACACCTATTTTGAATTGTCTTGATATTAGAGTGACCAAACAAATTGTGAGAACATAATCGAAATAATGATAATTTTTCCATGTTATTTTTAATATTCTCAAGATGTTCGAATTATATTATTGATATTATAGAATATTACGGATATTATAGCATATAAGTAATATACGATAATTCAATCTCTTTAATGAGCTAGCTCACACCAATTATGAATTGTCTTGATATTGATCAAAAAATAATGAGAACATAATCAACACAATGAATTATTTTCAATATTATTTTTAATATTCTCGATTTATTATTTAATATCTTATTTATTATTTAAAACAGGTTTTTGTTTTCTTAATACTCTATTTTCTATATTATCTTTAAATATTATTGATATTATAGAATATTACAGATATTATATATAGTAATATTTTATAATATAATCTCTATAATGAACTAGTTCACACCAATTTTGAATTGTATTGATATTTGAAGGACCAAACAAATGGTGAGAACATAATCGACATAATGAAATATTTTCCATGTTATTTTTAATATTCTCGATATTTTATAAATATTTTGAAGTATTATAGTATTATTTAAAAAAAATCTAAGTATTATCAGATAATCGTAATATATTATTGATATTATAGAATATTACGGATATTATAGCATATAAGTAATATACGATAAATCGATCTCTATATTGAGCTGGTTCACACCTATTTTGTTCAAACAAATTGTGAATAGCTGTAAGTAATAATAGGTTAGGTTGGTGGTGCAAGAGATGCACTAATCATAGGCCACGTGGAGCTTATAGCAAATGTAATAATAATAATCAATATATATTTTGATAAAGCTTTGTTCATTGTCTCTCCACAAGCCATTTCAAAGCCTCAAAATTGGTGGAAGGCTTGATAAAAAACAATTTTAAAATAAAAATCCTGATTTTTCAGGTTTTTATCTAAAAATTAATAATTACCCTAATGGAGTAACGGTTTTTTGCGCAAATTTCGGAAATTATGTTCTATTCTCGACCACTAAATAAACATGTTTTAATTTAGCAATTTCATTGAGATTCTATAAATTCTATATGCAAGAATTTTGGCACAGCGAGCAGTTGTTCGTTAAACGGTAAACTAAATATTCAAAATATCTTTCCATATTTAGTTATTTCTGCAAAGAGATTTTTAAATGATAACTGTTTCTCAATATTTTGTAGTTCCTTTTTTTAATTTATCCGTTTGTGAATAAATTCAAACTAAATGGTAATACACGTTTTCAGAACCGATAATCTCATTTAAATGATATATGTTTACAAGCATCGATATTCAATTGTTAATCCATCAATTGTTAGCTAGCAGCAATGGAAAAAACTCCTATTTTTTTACAAATGTAAAACTTAAATTGTATATTTAAAATTGTAAAATTCTTGTTAAAATAACCGTTTTTTATATCAATCAATCAAAGGGTAAGCGATAATATATTCTCTGTATATTACCAATATTATCGAATATTATACAATATATTTTTATTATTATCATTATTTTTTTTGTATTATGATATTATTTGCTATACATATTTTTTATATTATCACAATATTACTAAAATTATTGATATTATTGCATAAATATTATTATTATTATTCTTGATTTTGAAAATAATATTAGCTAGATATTCTCGATAATAATATAATTTATGGAATTGCATAAATATTATTATTATTATTCTTGATATTAAAAATAATATTAGCTAGATATGTTCGGAATGAAATGTGGATTTAATATACATAATGTCCATTTAAAATCGACACACACTCGACACTCACTTCTGTTCCAATTTTTGATCATAAATTTAAAAAAATAACGCCATGTATGCATATTATGTAGTCAGTATTAATTTTGAAATGATATCGATAATTTTATTGCTGTAATATTGGCTAGAATGAGGATGAGAAAATATAAAAAATTGGCATCAACCAATGAGAACGCGAGAATATATTCTGTGTATTTTACCGATATTAAATATTATTATTTCATATTTTTTTATTATTCTCATTATTATTTTCTGTATTGTGATTTTATTTGCTATATTTTTATATTCTAGAAATATCATTAATATTATTGGTATTATTGCAAAAATATTATTATTATTATTTTTCTTGATATTAATAATTATATTAGCTGGATATTCTCGATATAATTATTATTAATATTATTGCATAAATATTATTAATATTACTATTCTTGATATTAATAATAATTGATTACTATTTTTGATATTAATAATAATATTAGCTAGATATTCTCGGAGTGAAATGTGCATTTAATATACATATTTGCCATTTATAATCGTCATAATATATTTTTGTTACCCTTTTTAATCATAAATTAAAATAAAACGCCAATGCATATTATGTAGTCAGTATGAATTTTTTAAAAGGTATTGATATTTTTTTGCTGTAACCTTGGCAAAATAAAATTGACCATAATCTAGAATTTTGGCATCAATCAATGAGTTCGCGAAAATATATATTCTGTGTATATTACCGATATTATCGATTTTTTTGATATTTTTTTATTATTATAATTTCTAATTTTCTGTATTATGATTTTATTTGTTATATTTTTATATTCTCACAAAATTAATAATATTTTTGATATTATTAAATAAATATTATTATTATTATTATTCGTGATAATAATAATAATATTAGCTAAATATACTCGGAACACAATAGGGTGTTTTAGTCCAAAATGGAGTGGTTCAACAAGACCTAAAGGAAGACCAAGGTGGAGATAGATGGATAATATTACATGTGACTTGGGACGTCTGGTGGTTCATGATTGGAACGCCAAAGCTCGTGACTGTCCAAAATGGCAAAGGGAAGTTGTGGAAGCTGGGTTGTAGTGCCACATAAAGAAGAAGAAGATACTGTCGGAGTCCAATGTCTCTTGTATGTCATTTCAAAAGGACATAAGATCATGGATTTCTTTTTTATTTGATTTTGATTTAAAAACGACATAATATGGACATTATGTCCGTAAAAATTATGTCCACTCACCAAATAAAAATTCTAAAAATAACTCTACCTGCAACTATAAATAAAATTACCTCTGTATTGAATATGAGCGACCCCGCACCGCGCACGTGTATAAACTATCAAGGCAAAATGTAAATACATTTACATATTATATACGCGGTCGCGGTTTATGTGAAAAGGGTGTGTGAATTGCATTAGTCCCAGCAGCGCGTGAAGAATGGCGTGTAACTGTAATTACGTACAAAATCGACTAGAAACTATTTACAAACGCTTCAAAGCGCTCCCTCTAAAACCAATTACTTTGCCAGCCCCCGCGCACTCCGCAAAAACGTTGAAATAGGCGAGTCCGCCGATATTATTTTCAATTACATTGCACCATTACTCAAATTACAAAACTCACACACACACAACACACACGCACACCCTGGCACGGGACGTCTTGAATTAAATATTCTTACTGGAGCTATATTTAATTACGTGCGACCAGCACCGTAATCAACCTTTTAAATCCCTCTAATGAACCACAGACGCCTCATCCCTTAGCATGCGCCTCGGATATTCTATATATTATGCTTGTTGCTTATTTCCACGGGAAAGTGAGAGGTATGTGGGAGAGAGAGAGAGAGAGAATTTTATATGCGTACAACCCATATAATTACACTTTGTCACACGGGTAAGCTTAGAGGACGTCTTGCCTAACAAAAACCAACAATCAACTAGGAATAAACGAATTAAACATAAACTCACTTTACACCATTGGTGTCTGCGGTGCAGCGTCAGCAGCGGTGTTGACGGCGACACAGAACGTGTGTATACGTTCAGCACATATATATTACGCACAACACTCTATAGCACGTCTTCGAAATCTTAATTGGGCACAGATTCTTTGTATAAGTATTTGTGTGGCAGTCTCCCGGTGTGATGCACACTAAACTCTTGCACTATATTTATTTGAAGCGCGTGCGGTCGGGCGGTAGAATGTTATACAATAACGATGAAAATTCACATTTTCCGACCGGTTTCCGTGACACGCTCGACGAGCGAACTGGATCGAACGGGCCCAAACGAGATGAATGAAGGCACACGAACCCTTCGCACGCTCGCGCACACCACCCCGTCGCGCCGCGCCGCCTGCGTCGCATATGTTTGATTGGTGTGCGTTTCAACGATGTACTAGATTTTTGTAGCTTGCGATTGGAGTAGATTTTTGGAAATTCGTTTTCTTTTAAATCCTTTTTTATAATTATTAATTTGAACGGAAAGAATATAAATAAAAAAAACTTTTGTATATGTATTATGTTTTCAGGATGATTATTGATTAACCTGATTTTTTC
>JAAAKO020039496.1:0-12313 GCA_010015015.2 Bolitophila cinerea
CACACACACACACACACACACACACACACACACACACACACACACACACACACACACACACACACACATACACACACTCACACACACAAACGATATTTATCCATCGTCAACACCTTAATGGGGTTTGGTGTATAGAATGCATAACTTATGGAAAGGCTTTGTGGGCGCAAATCTGCTTAAAGCTCGATTTCAAGCGTGCTAATGTGAATTGTGAATTGATGAATGGGGTTTTGTTAAATAACTTTTACGCAAAGCGGTATATAACTACTAAGTTTGTGCTTAATCTCTTGAATATCTCTTGAATATCTCTTGAATATCTCTATATATATATGCGGCGATTATTATTTTTTATTTATAAGATTTTTTGGTAGTAAAAATTGGAACAATCCCATTTGGCTGAAAGCCGAATGTCATTTCGCAGATAGTTATTAGGCCGAATTTTATTTAGCCGAATGATCCATTTGGCCATATGACCGTTTAACCGATTGGACGTTTAGTCAAATGGTCGTTTATCTGAAAGTCCGTTTAACCTAGGAAATGCAATTTCCGGGACTCGTGGTTCCCGAAAATATTTAAGAACCGGAATCTAGTCTCGGAACCGGGTAATAAATATTAGGATTCCCGGGAAAAGAGGATCATCAATTTTTTAATTCGTAATTATTGTTTTGATTGTATTAGATAATTTTGCTTAACAATAATATTTTTATAATTTTTTATTTTTATTTTGCACCTGCCATTAATGAGATATCTCGCTACCTGACGATCTGAAATGCTGATAAAGTGTTTGATTGTCGATATTTTGCAGATTCTTCCCAAATAGCAACCTGTAAGTTTTTCCCTGCTTGTCTAACTTCCACACGAACTGTAGTGTGTGATCTATACACTGATGGCTCTAATCCATACATGTACATACTTGATCCACTCGAGCCAACTTGTCAGCTTCCTCATTCCCAGATATGCCCGAGTAATCTGGTACTACTCTCAGCTCAACGTTGTTTTGGTTGATATTTCTGTTAGTAGGTTGAGGCACTCTTGAAGTTATCCTATATGCAGCCAGTGCCTTGAGCACAGCCTGACTGTCTGAACAAATTCTAACATTCCTATGATATGATACTATCTGAAAAAGCTACGATTTCGGCTAGGAAATTTGTAGCATATTTTTCCAAAGGAATTGCTATGCGTATGTTAGGTCTAAAACAAAACACTCCTGCTTCCGCTCTAGATTCTGTTTTTGATCAATCGGTGTAGATTAGGATGTCATTCTCACCAGGTAGTAATGGCTCGTACATCCAATCTTCCCTACTAGGAAAAGGATATTTTAAAAACTTTGTTGAAATTTAATTTTGGGAGCATTTGATCAGGCGGCATAAGGAAGTCTGTTTTATTAAAAACAGATTCTGTTATCTTCCTGTGGCCTATGTTATTCCCATTCGTAATCCATAACGTGATGTTCCTTAATCTTTGAGCTGTCAAAGCTCTATAAATAGAGCCAGCGGAGGTAAGTCCAGTAACATTTCGAAAGCGGCTGTTTGTGTGGTTCGTATGACTCCATTTACGCTGATATAAGCAACTCGTTGCAAGTGATGCAATTTGTTTTGGCCTAATACGAGGCCAACATACTATTGCTGCAAATGAGATTAATGTTCTCACTATCATTGTGTACATCCAATAGGCAGTCTTAGGCGAGAGTCCCCATTTAACTTACTGTCGAGTATGATACCAAGGTATTTTATTTCTTTAGTGATTTTTAGGTGCGTTCCATAAAACAGTGGATATGTGAAATTATCAATTTTCCTATTTCTGGTAAACAGCAGAAGCCCAGTTTTGTCAGGGTTGACACTTAGACCAATACGTGTGCACTAATTTTCCACTATCTTTAGAACAATTTACAATAAATCACTAACCGTCTGTATGCATTTTTCCTCTATACAAATTCCAATGTCATCTGTATAGCCTTGGCAAAAGTATCCAGATTAATTGATATTCTCAATAAAACTATCAACTACCAGACTACACCCTGTGGACACCCCTGCATTGCTGTTACTGACTTTGTAGTACCATTTAGAGTAGTAGTAAGACGTCTTAATTCTAACATATTCATGATCCAACATATTATAGTTGGGCTGATACCATGTCTAATCATCGCTGCATCTTTTACTGCTTTATACTTAATTTTGTTGAAGGCTCCTTCAATGCCCAAAAATGCCGCCATCATGAAGTTCTTCCTTTCCAGAGAATTTTTGATACGACCAACGATCTGATGTAGGGCAGATTCAACGGACCTATCCGCTCTGTATGCATTCCTAGACATAAAAGGTGCTTTTAATAAAATGAACTTTCAAACACTAAAAAAAGGAGCTGTGGGATTTGTAATCGACGACATGCTGGTCGATTGGATAATCAACATGCTTCGAAATCGCATAATTTGCTGTGACTCGAAAGGGGTCAGTTTTCAAGCTAAAGTTGTTCAAGGCAGTCCACAGGGTACCTCATGTGGTGCCTAGTAATTGATGATTTACTCCATAAATTGAACAGCCTAGGATACTTTACAATCTGTTTTGCTGATGATATTTCGATCCTTATACAGGTAAGGATGAAAGTACTATTATCAACGTTATGCAACAAGCATTATCTTTTGTAGAATGGTGTATAAAAAACCGTCTGTCGGGTAATCCGTCTAAAACAGTATTGGTTCTTTTTCCCAATACTTGCAAAAACCTAACACTATTTAATTAAGACCTGCAATTGATTTGAAACTTCTTTTCAATAAACACTTGGAGAATAAATCTAATCAACCTCTCAAAGCTTTTTGTTAATGCCGCAGAGCTTTTGGGAAAACATTGGGCTTATCTCCCGAAATAATATACTGGATCTATTCGGTAATGATTATACCAATGCTAATCTTTGAAGCAATTGTGTGGTGGCCAATGTCATGATTAAAAACGTCCGCTTCGAGTAGATCAGTACTGGTACCCAAACAGGCCATGCACTTTATAATATCTAAATCCGTTTTTTTATAGAGCGATCTCTTTTTATGAAAAACGATCACATAAAACCGATTGATTCTATCCAAAGAGAGTTTACGATAAATATCCGATACCGGGAGGAATGGCTGAACGAATTTAACTTTACAGAAAGAGGCACAATTGTTTACACTGACGGATCAAGAATGGACGGTCGTTCAGGTGCAGGTATCTCACAAAAAAAAAACATAAATGTCTTTGCTACGGTTTTTCAAGCCGACTTACAAGAAATCCACTACGGAGCACAATTACTGATTGAACAATTGGAAAATAACAAAACTATACATTTCTTTGTAGACAGTCAAGCTGCTTCTCGCACTCTTGACACTTACACATAAGCAGTTCGGAATAAGTGAAGGACTGCCAAGTAACTCTTAACCAATTAGCCCAAGATAACTCTATCGGCATAATATTGATCCCAGGCCATACTGGCTTTCTGGGAAACGAAATTGCCGATGGCACGTATAAAGAATCAGAAGCCTCTCTTAACGGTCCGGAACCTGCCATAGGCAATCCTTCAGGAGGACAAATATCCAAAACCGCATGGATGAACTTCATACTTTAAAATTGGAGACACTTGTTACTTGCAGACAAGCAAAATCAATCTTCAAACAATCTAACAAAAATGATTCCACATTTTTCTAATATAGGACACTGTTTCAGAAACCATCTCAAAATTTAAGTCATTGACACACCGTTATGTAGAGGATGCAATATGGAATACGAGACATTGGAGCACTATACCTCTATCATTGCCCGTCTACATAATAGCAGAATGAAATGTCTGGGATCACCTTTTATTTCAATCGCTGCAATAAAGGAATCAAGACTCAGGACGTCGCAAACTACATCGAGAGATCAAATTAGTTCCCAGAAGCTCACCCAACGGAGTGAACTACAAACCAGGGATATAAGAGAGAGAATTTCAGAGGTGGGTTAATTTTTACATACAAATAAGTCTAAATAAAATAAAGCTTTGTCAAACAAAAGACGGCAAATATAAGCATATTAAGATTTACATCAACAACTCCAAAAAGCTGATATTTTTAATGTTAGTGGTCCTTAAATTAATGGCCCAAATGGTCAAGTGGCCACCAGGTGGATATACTAAGTGTTTCTACTAACCCTCAAAAAAATGGCAACATGTTTAATTTTTTTCCACTAGCATACATTTTAATGGCCATCAAGCCACTGGCGGATCTATGGGGGCATGGAAACATGTCTCCCATCAGGAAACATTTTATCAATTATAAATAAATAATAAATTAATAAACCATGTTTTCCATTTTTTATTTTATATATATATTAATTTAAATTCTTCGAATATGGTTCTAAGTATATCAATATCTTGAAGTGCCGACGGTACCCGGTCCGAATTCTGGCTCTGATCCTTACATAATTTATATTTTGTCTCTATAGAAATTTAATTAAAAAAAATATATTTGCTCCCAAATGAAAGTAAATTCCAGGAAACATTCAAGCTGTATCAGGCTAAGGGAAATGAAAATTACAGAATTTTAAATCTATAAAAAATGTTGTCAAATACTATCCTCCCCCAGAACATTTTCTGGATCAATGCATCAAGCTTAGTTATTCAAACGTCCAGTTTCCACTTAAATTGTAATTAAATGGCCACAAAATGCCAACTTGGCATTGAAATCCATCATATGTAAAATTATTACAATCAATTTTCAATTTGTACAATTTAAAAAGAAACTAAAATTTAAAAAATCACTGAGAATTAAATGCGTTTGAAACGGTAAGTCGTAAGAACTTACTCAAGGATATTTTAGAAGGAAACACGGTGGCATGAAATAGACCCAATAACATTTCCGTTTAAAAATGAGATTATGGGAGATTTGTACAAGTTATATTTTGCCTGCCACCTGAAAGATCGTAGTGGCCTTTAGATGCATGAAAAAAACTTAATTACCACGGGCGGAGTCCAAAATAAATTAGGTATGTAGATTAAATGACTTTTTATTTTCTTAAAAAAAAAAACCCACGGAAGGGTTCTTAAATGATTTTTGGGTGCAGTGTATTTAAGAAAGCAAAGAAAACCACACATATTTTAATTTTAATCTAATTCAAACTGCTGCCATCATGTTTTTCAACCATAACGCTAATCTTTTACTGCTCATCTTCAAATCGGTCAATGAACGCCTGCGAAATTAGGCTGGTCATGACTGTATCAAGGCTACAGCAGTGGGGTTACCGGAAGATGGTATATTTTTAAATGCAAACGAAATGATAAATTTTATATAGAATAAACTCCTGTATGTTTTATTATAAAACTAGAAATATTAAAGGTTTTACTTGTATCTATAAATCACTATAAATAAAATAAATAAATATTACCATATATAGAATATGCATTCACACAAACTATGTAAATGTATTAAAAAAATATATCCACATTGCAATCAGATCTGCACAGATTTTGCACAAACTCAGCGCACTTACTGGAATATTATACCGGAATTAAAAGTGGACTAATTCATCAGGGAGGCACAGACGCAAGAACATTATATACGCAAATAATACTCCCGGGTTCCCATTTGCACAAAGATAAACGAAATGTATATTAAAGAAAAGCGTAAAAAATCTGCCGAGCAAGCTCGCCGAAATACACTGGGCAATTAAGAAAATCATTATGCAAGCACGCTCGAAATTCTTTTATCTAAATGCATTTGCATAAAAATCTTAGTTATCCGCACGGAGGAGTATAACACAAAAAAGGACACACTTTATTGCTCCTCGAAAATGTAATGTATATAAGTGCGTTTAGATTTTGAGCGTGCCACGAGTCCTGTGTATGCGTACGAGTACTGCGTTACCCGTTACGTACGTACATAATATAGGAAATGGTATAAAATCTTCATGAGATTTTCGCCGGGAAATGATGAAGATTACCATAAATATGTCAGCACGAATATATATATGACGTTTAATATATTAAATTGTTGTTATTTATTGTGTGTGTGTGTGGGAGAAGTGGGGGTGTGGGCTGTGGGATGAGGGTGTATGTGCGGCTGAGAATACGGGTACCGTGCCGGTCGTTTATTTCTATTTATTTATTTTGTATTTGTTGGCGGGACATTATTGGGGTATGACTCGTTGCCACTACCGCGCTGGCCGCCCTGCCCGCCGCTTGGTGCCGTTAACAGTTAAACAGTTTTCCCAGGGTGCCAGGGTGCATGTGTTGGTTTAATTTATGTACATATTACGTGATCATTTCGATTTATACAAGATTCATCTGGATTTATGTCGACGTTTTGTATAAATATTTCGAACCGTTTGCCCATATGAATTTCCGTTCGTCCGCATATTATTACCGTTAAGCCCACAATTCTGTGGGTCGACCCACATGCATTCAAATGCTGATTTATATATTTATATTATATATATATATATATATATATATATACAAGACATGCGAATGCCGTTTTAAGTGCCCAAATTGGGATATCAATTATTTGGTAAGCCTTTAAAAAGAAGAATTTTACGCCATTTATTTTTCATTACAGTCTGAATTTTTACCATCGGATTGCAACTGTGCTTCTTACTGAAAACATGTTATATGCATATAATATATATTGTATATAGTGAATGTATATATAAATGTTATGTACTACATTCTTATATATACACAGACGCAGAAAAGATGTACGCGAGCAAATGTGTCCTCTGGCCGGAAAATGATTTTCATGTGCATGCAGCATAACAAACCGTATTCCGAATTCAATTTAAAATAGCGGGCAATTGAAAATTTAATAAATTTATAAATTTCTGCAAATATTGAATTTTATAAAATTGTGTCTGTGTGTATGTAACACACATACATACACACACATCCTTGCTTTCAGATAGAAGAAAACGATGTGTGTGTATTATAAACATTATATACATATAGTATAAATTGGCAGTGTTCCCGTGTTGTTCGATACTAGCTTTTCCGCATTGTTTTCTTTCGATATGTTCAATTGTGCAGTCTGCTGTGCGTGTATATACATATGTTGTGTACTTTAAAATATATAGGTTATATACCGGGTGTCCTACCTACAGACGACAATAACTAGAGGTACAATTTTCACTAGTCACTGAGTTAAAGGTCGATACATAATCACGGACGCACTAGCCGCTTCAAGCTTCAATACTAAAACAGTCATCATAAGCTGACCAATCGTGTGAACCATTTTATGCGTATTCGTACCACCGGCCCCTATAAACCACGTAGGGGTGGAAAATGGATTAAAGAGAGATTTCAAAATCACGGCATTAAAAATCACGGAATTCAAAATTCTGTGAAATCAAAACCAGATTTAATGAAAATCCGTGTTTTTTAATATAGGATTTTGTATTCCAGGATTTGTAAATCGGGATTTAAAAGTGCAGATTTTGTATTTTACCGCTTTATTTCATATAAATAAAAATGTATTCAATTTATTTGTTTTTTTTTTAGAAAATACTTTTTAAACCAAAGTATTTCTTTTTTTGATTAATGAAAAAAAAAGTTTAAAAATTAAAACTGTCACTTTCAATGTACTTCTGGAGCGAAGAGACGCAATAACACAGTTATTGCTGAACAAAATATGAAACATTTTTGCTAAAAAAAATAATAATTAAAATTGTGCTCATTTTTAATTGCTGTATACCAACAATTCATTCTTTTATAACGAGTTATGATCAAAAAAAAAAGTTATGGAGTGGCAACCTGCAAGCATAAATTTCAAAATGACGATTTTAGATATTTTTAAAAATATGCTGTACATTTTGTATTATTTAATAATTCCTCCTCTTTTCAACGTATGTTATATATTTAAAATACGTTGATTTTTTCTTTAGAACTAGTTATGATCAAAAAAGCTAAGGGGGTTGTAACATGCAAGCCTCTCTTCTACAATCATTTAATGACACTGATTAATATTTTGGGCTCAATATTTCCTCTAAAAATCATTTATTATTTTACCTCTTAATTTATTAATTCAAATTTACAAATTTATTTCAAAAATACGACATTACCCTATTTAAAAAAAAACCTTTGATTTTTTTATATTTTGTATTTAAAAAAAAAATTGCAAGTACAGAAAAAACAAAAAAAAAATTTGTTTGCACGCACCCGTATTTTGAGAGCCCATGTACCCGGGCTTAATCAGACTCGGGTACCCGGGCATCCGGATTTATGAAAAGTTTGTACATTTAACTGAAAAACGGGCCTAATTTCAAAAATTTTGACGTACAATCTTATATTAGCAACCGTATAATTTTTTTAGTTATTGTTGGAAACTTCTCTACAAACAAAACACATTCCAGTAGAGTCAGTACTCAATTTCAATTTTTTTTGGTACTCATTTAATGTTCATTTTAAAAAAAAATGATTAATGATTTAGTTTTCTTTAACAATTTTCTTAATTTTACCATATAATATATTTTAAAAATAATTTAATTTCTGTAGGCCCGGGTACCCGATTTTTTTCGACAGGACTAGTACACAGTAGTAGGCGAGAGTAATTTTTACGAAAAGATTTTTACCTTACAAAATCACTATTAAGGGGTAAGAATAGAAAGCGTAGGTGGATCCAGAAAATATTCTAGGGGGACATTGTGCCACGATAATTTGGCTAAATAAGCTTTTATTCAGTTCCTTATTAAGCCAAACAATCTGGAATAACGGCTCGGCCTGAATATTATTGCTACGCTCTTATTCAAATCCTGGCTCAATAAGTATAATTTCTCTTAGCTCTATACAGCTTGATTTTTTTTATTTCCTTTTTTTTAATTAAATTTCTATAGAGACGAATTATCTTTTAAACATTTGAAAAGATCAGAGAAAACCTTATATTGTTTTACCTTTTTCGGGAAGGGGACATGTCCTTATGTCCTTATGGAATCAGCCAGTGGTAGTAGAGAATGGATAGTAAAAGTTAAGCACTATATACCACCAAAAAATTGCATAATTCCAGGGTTTACAGTGATGTTTAGTCAAAACACTATATATCACCACAATTGGTTTATGTCTTTGCTAGTTTTTACTTAATCATTTTTAATGTTTTAGAGTATTTTTCCGGTTTTTAAAAGATTAAAACTCTATAAAATGGCGGATAGAGGGACGTGGAATAGTAGAGTACGGCTCATAAGCGCGAACGTTGATAAGCGCGAACGTTCAGATGCTCGAACATTTAAAATTTTAGACGCATTTAGGGTCATATGATCGAACATTTTTTTTATAAGGGACGTTCGAACGTTTATAAGCGCGAACATTTTTAATTTTAGCCACTTTTTGGGTAAAATAATCGAACAATTTTCTAGTATGAGATAGCTCAGATGCTCAAACGACAAGCGCGAACGGTCAAATGCATGACTGGCGCAGAAGAATAGGTAATGTTTTAAAAATATATTGAGTTTATTATGCGCCAGTACTAATAAAAACGTTCGCGTTCATGAACGTTCGCGCATCTGAGCCGTCCCTTATAAAAAAAATATTCGATCATATGACCCTAAATGCGTCTAAAATTTTAAATGTTCGAGCATCTGAACGTTCGCGCTTATAAACGTTCGCGCATCTGAGCTGTTCCCGAATAGTACTCTATGACCAATACCTTTTTTATTCTTAGATTTAAATATTTTCTTTATCCGAGACATTTTCAATATTCAAAACACTTCCCCAAAATGTTTACTTTAAACTTTCCCACCACTTATGCCGGATTTCCTCGTAGTGGCCAAGTGGTCAATAATATTAATGGCCTAAATGGCCAATTAGCCATTTTGTGGAAATGCAGCCCTTCAACATTTTTTATTACTGTAAAATGGCCAACCCACAAAATAATTGGCCACATATTAGTTCTTTATTTCAAAATGGCCACCTTATGAACATTTTTATTCAAATGGCCAAGTAAATAGCCACTGTTTGCACTTCAATAGCCATCAAATGGCCACAAAATGTCCACTTGGCCATTAGGTGGAAATCCGGCATTAGTATAAACAGTTACAAGTGGTTTACAGAGAATCGTGCAAGCCTCCTTAGGTAGAGGATCTTACTTGTAAAAGTAGGTAGGACACCCTGTATATTATATTATAAATATAAATATTTGGTTCTTGTAAAAATACAAGCGTGGTGCTGTTTACAAAATCCAACCTTTGAATGTACTTATATCTGTTATGTTTGTCCAGTGTTTGTATATAGTACACATACAAACATTTAATCTAATAATGAAGACAATCGAAAATGTGTATATCGAAAATACGATAAACTCGGAAAAATATTTGAGGCAATGTTATATAAATATTGTATGTTTCTGGTTATTATTGTAATATTTTTATTTGTATTGACCATGTAAATTGACAATAAACACAACTCCCCGAAAATAAAATTCCCTGAAATTTCAAAATAAAGCCTAGTACTAAATCCACGTGATCTGAGTAATGAATGACACAGGTATTTATAAACAGTTACATAAATATTAAAATTGTATATATATATATATATCCTTCCTATGGATCATGTCGCCAGAGGTGACGGTTAATGTACGTCTACGACTGCGTATGATTAAAAAAACATTTCAATTTTCATAAATAACCTACGAACATATCAAAAAGCTGTTGTTTAAATTATCGACTAACACCGCCCGCAAATTTGAAAAACACAATTTATAGTTTTCCCGGTGAGTAGGATGGGATTATGCTGATTTACGAAGTCAACGTACATAGACGATAGACCATCCCAACTTATATAAACTATAAACAATATTCCAAAAACATCTAACTTAAAATCATACAACCAGCCACAAATATTCAAACATTTTCATGTTTTCTATTAATAGCAGAAGGAAATTCCCACAGTTGTATGTTCTTTATGTATGCAATATTTAATATTATATGTATATGTATATGCAGAGTGATAGAAATTATGGCATTTAGTTTGCGGAGCAGAAACCCTCAAGTGCAGCCGCTGCAACGCATAACCCGTAACATTACTGCCATGTTAAAAATAATAAATACATCAGCAAACACAAAATGCTAGTCACATGGGTTCTGCGGAGTAGAAAATTATAAATTACATTTTCTTACTACACAACACATGCACACACTCACACATGCCCGCATGTGATGCCAGCCCGTTTGCCATGCATATAAACATATTATTATTATATAGGGGGTTGGCGCACAACATTTATTCATCCCGCTCCTCGTGCGCAACACCACTATCCGTCTCATCTCATGTGACTCGGTCGAGATAGCGTATACCGTGATGAGCCAGTTTATGCTGCACTGCATATCATCAGCATATGCTATGTGTTATCTGTATATATATATATATATATATCTGTAGTTTTATTACACTTATATGCGAGTGTTTTTGAAGCGATCATTTGCCCCGGGTGTAGCGTTTGTATAATTAGAATGCGCTTCCCTTGATGGCGGTATAAAGCAGCGTTTCCCGGAATTTGCATACATCGTTATTTCTCGAACATTGCTTCTTGACTTTTCTCATTTTGAGCAAATTATAAATGTAAATATATGGCGCTTACACTGCCCCACACAAACACACCCACACGCATACATAAAGCATATATACATATACAGACACACAGCTATAAATGGGCCCATTTGCAAGCGTGAAAAGCTCAACCGCTCCAATTAAATGTTTGCGCTCTTTGGCGGCTTCAAACGTGGGCGTTTGGCAATAGTAGAACCGCAACCGTTTTGATTTTTTTTTTGTTCAATGTTAAAACATATGTGTGATTTTATGTAGCACATATATACATACATAGACATAGAATACATAACACACCTTTAATACGATCATTAAATCGAAATCCAGTTCCAATTAGCCGGCTCTAATAAAGGCTAAGTATGTCGCATGAATACATTAAACCATCGTTGCGTTGGAACTCTGGCATTCACATCGATTGCCATACACCGCCCGCGAATCCCTTCCCCATCCACCCTTTACGCTCCAATATATGCGCCAGCCGTTCAACGAGTACACGTCGTAACTACGTTAATTAATTAGGCGCACTCGATTATGCATTCGACTGAATACGTTATTTTAACCAGCACAGCTCTCCAATAAAATGTTACACCCGATGGGCATATGGATCGGCAATGAGGCTGCTGATGATGATGATGCTTTGATGATGATGGCGATTCAATATTTTTTTAGTATCACAGATCGAATGTAAGGTAAAATTATATACTTTTCTCGTGTTTCAATATTTTTATATGAGCAAATTAATAGATTGAATGTGCGGTTATATTTGGAGTAATTACTATGAGTACTTTTAATCGTT
>JAAAKO020039507.1:0-12312 GCA_010015015.2 Bolitophila cinerea
GCGATTTTCGGAGATTTTTACAAGGTACAGTTTGCCTGTCACCATTTTTCATCGGCTAACACCTCTGCATAGGACACGTACAAATTCGATTTTCCAAATCAACTCATTATTCTCTATAATTAATGTACCCTCACAAAATTGCAGAATATTTCAAATATAAATTTTATTTTGCTCATGCATTTTTGTTCCACTCTAATGCGAATCCAATTACCCGCGCGTTTGAAATCCAATTGGCCACATGCATTTCGAAAACCATGAGCTACAGTCGATAGTGCAGATTGCGTACGTATACGTAAAGTACACGTACGTACGTCTCTTTCGCTTACCCTCTCACATTCTCTCTGCAGTCTGCATGACATATTCGATCGACATTACAAAAGGCTGTCAAACGTAGCCCGCTCGCACGTCGCACGTTCGCACGCCGCGCACGCTATACTCGGCCGTCCGCCACGCACCGAATGCTTAAAGTTCCTTTCCCTTGCTCACACTCTTGTCGGCCATCTTATCTATACATTTACCACCGTCTGTGCTCGGTGTGCTCCGTCCACCGTTCTCCGTGCACTTTGCTTTGCTGAGTGTATTATGTCTTCTCTCGCGTCTCTCGAATTTGAGTCATGTTCATTCGATTGTCAGCGCAACGCTGCGCTCCCCAGCCCCACACACATAAGCTATAGTAGACAGAGTAGAGTAGAGTCTAAAGTAGACAGTAGATTATTGTACACAGCGAGACAGTGAGCAGCCGAGCAGCAGCTATATTAGCGACAGCGAGCTGAGAGCTAGTAAAGTGCGTTTATTTCTATTCCTACACACAAAACACAGTGCATACGAATTTCCTTTTATTTGTCGTGCGCGAAAAAATGGTCGTGAAAATCGAAAATTAATCAAGTTATATTCGTTTTGATAGTGTGCCTGTGTGTGTGTGTGTGCGTGCGTTTATGCAGCTCCGCGTTTATTTTGTTGCGTTGCCCCCGTGCGTTCGTGCGTGTGACTCGTGTGTGTGTGTGTGTGTGAAGAATAATAAAAATACAAAACATAGAGATTATTCATCGTGTGAACAAAATGAACGTTATTTCTTCAGTGGTTCCGTGTCTGTGATGTGCCCGTAAACAACACATAAAAACGCAATCTCGTGTGTGTTTGTGTGTGTGTGCCACACAGTGTGGATATCAGATACAACAATTCCGCAATATGGATACGTTTCGCAAGTGGTGGAATAAGCCAAAGGTAACACGAATATAAAACACATCATTTTTTAGTGTTAGGAATCCATAGTGAGTGTGTGTGTGTGTGTGTGTGTCTCTAGGGGCCCACACCAATACCACCATCATATTTACTATGCATTTGTATGTATGATATGAATGATGAATCATGCTTGTGCATACGGTGAAGGGAATCAAAAGGGTGACTCAGTAATATATTTTTTGTGAGGTTATAAATTACAAAGACACAAAACCTAAAAGTAATAACAATCAATTCATTTTCCAAGCAGGATTCTCATATTTTCTGTGGTTCTGCTCCACTGTCAGTGTGTCGCCATGTTTTTATACGTAAATCGTACGTACGCATGAGACACAATTTCTCAGTCCTCACTCTCTCTCTCTCTCTCTCGTTCTCTCTGTTGTTGTTTCTGCGAGTGTGTGTGTTGTTTATTTACCAACATAATTAAGATGTTTTGTTATGATTATTGATTGTGGGCCTGCATTTGTGGTTTATCTACTCGTTGACTCATGGATTTGCATAAATTGCTAATGTGTTTTAGCGTTTTAGGTATAGTCGGTCTTATCGTAAATATTATTTTGTCTATTACGATTATATAGAGAGTGTGTCTGAGTGTATGCATGTGTGGGTTTCGCGGTTTGCGGGCGAGAGTTTCTTTATAATCCGTCATGGCACGTAAACACGTTCAATTGCGTCGTCTCATAACTTAAATAATATACATATATATTTTATATAAATATGTATATATAATTTGTCATGGACAAATGTGTATTGACGTCCCAACAAAAGAGATTTCATCATTTTTTCTTTGTACTAGTCGTTTTCAGTGTGTTTGTGTGTATATATGCAAAGAACGCCCGCCCAGGCGTCCAGACAACGCACAGCCCACACAATAAATGCCAGGTCCTCGACCGAACGCTGCTTTGTTTACTTTTCGTCGTCAAGGAGGACTTGCGAATATTGTAATTAAAGTCTGCACTTAAATAGATAATATATTGTTAATAAGGAATTTCAATGCAATGAACGTTATCAGCTATTGGAGGCAATAAAGATAAGTGCTTCAATTGGCTTTAGCCATTATCCGTGAAGAAAAATCAAGATCACTGGCGAAAAACTTTCCACGCTCGTTCTTTGCTCTTTGTCTTCAGATCGCAAACACAGACGAGGAATTGTTGTTATGTTCTGTTGTTGTTTACCCAATTACGATTCTTTCTTTAAATTTACATATAAATAGCTTTCAGTTTCTCAGTTTTTAGTAGAGTTTGTTGAAGATTTTGATGGGGTAGCCCAAAAACATTCCATAAGGAATTCAGTCTCTAATTTACACTAACAGGTGGTCTTTATTTATACATAGCAGGCATCGCAGCTGTTCTCGAATTAGAGACTTCGTCTTTCTTTTCACTATAGGTCTCTAAAAGTCTCTAAAATAAGCATTTGGTATCTAAAAGTATTTTTTCAATAGTAACAGCTTAAATGCTCAAGGTACTGGAAATAGGCAAAAAATTGGTAAAAAAATGCAATGAGAAAAAGCTAACCTAATTTAAAAAATAAATATTTAATAAATATTTGTTAAATAAACGTAACATTTTTTTTTAATCAATCGTATATCAAAGTAATGCCTTTTCAATTAATCATGAAGAGTTATAATATGAGTGCCGCTTACTTGTACAAGACGAAATTGTTATTAAATAAGCTTTATTATTTGCCCACGGACAAGCTGATATTTAACGTGAATCCAGCCATTCCTGACTGATTGATCAATGGTTTTGACCAGGGCAACCAAAAATATGTATTTAAAAACAGGTTTTAAGTGCTTAAAATATGCAATTAAAACATAAAATATGCAATTAAAATCATAAGATATGTACTAAAAATAGCAAAATATGCACTTAAAAATACTCATTTTTTTAGTTTGCCTAATATATATATTTTTTAATCAAAATAATAATAAAGATGAGTTTTCAGATTTTAAATCCGTTTTAATATTAAGAATTCAGTAGTTTCAGTAAATAACATAAAATATTATAAATTTATAATTAAAAAAAAATATTGCGATTATTATTCACAGATTATTTTTTTTCTGAATGATTAAAAGGAACAAAAATACTTATATTAAATTTAAAAATATATCAAATATTTTTATTGCAATAAATTACAAAAATTTCAGTCAAGTTTTCAAATAAGATTACACCTAAAAACACTCTTATACATAGAAAATGACTGTTTGACATCAACGGATGTAATTGGCGCATACTTAAAAGATAGAATCTCCGATACACTATAAGTTTGGTCATCCACCATATTTTCGGCATTCAAGATTTCCGAAATATTGTTCAGGACTTTAAATCCAATATTTTTTCTAAGAACGGATTCCATCTTAACATTAATTATAGCACCAGTGGCTCCAGACACATTTTTATGGTGTCTTTTGCATGCGTTACTATTCCGATCTGTTCAGATAATTTTTTGCCAGATGCAACTCTTTAGGTTGCTATCTTGAACCAACTCTTTGCAAATTTTAATTGCTGCAGCATCTTCCTCATCCAGCTCATTAAAAACGCTTACAATGCTTTCGAAATGCTCGGCATAATATAGCACAGCTTTGAGCCAGGTACCCCATCGTGTTGTTATCGGCTGAGGTGGTAGGGGGAGGTCAGGACAGTGTTCTTTGAAGAGCAGTTGTCGTGATGGAGCTTTCGTGAATACTTTCTTAGTATTGGCAATAAATCGATCAACGATGGGGTGCACACAGCGCAACTGCTCACAAACATGGGTAATCTTGGGGAAGAATACCTGTATTGCTTTGGCAGCTTTTACCATATAAGGAGCGGCATCAGTAAGAAACAACAACAACAAGGAGTCCTTGTTAAATTCTTACCCAAGAATTCCCATTCAATCATTGAATAACCGTGCAATACTTTGTGTGGTTTGCCGATGTCGAAGCAGCAGTGTGAAGCAGGTGTTTTCGCTTGCAGGATTCCTCTTCCGTACCCAAAACTCCTACAATTACGTTAGCCACAAACCTTTCAGTCGAATCTGTCGTTTCATCAATCGAGCACCACACATAATTGTTTTTGAGTGCCTTTCGGATGTCGTTTAAGCAGTCCATGTATATGTTGTTCACGTTTTTCTGTCGTAACGACGATTCCGATGATACAGCATGCGCTCGGTGTACTTTTCTAGGAAAGATTTTAGATGTGGATTCCTGATCTTGTACAGCGAAATTTCTGCAGAAACCAATGCATTGCATAGATCTCGACTAAAAACATCACCCTTTAAACCTTACGACGCTTCTTCAAGGAAAGATTGCGTCGATTTCTTTTCGTTGGTCCTATTTTCAAGAAGCTGATGCTTCGAGCTCTACACTGAATTTAGTGGCCCCAGAGACCGTTTTATCGCAAAGCTTGCATAATAAAACAGATCCATCTGTTTTGAAGCAAGCATAAGTAGATACAATCCATTGAAGCTTGCACACCTGTGATTGCTTACCTCTGAAATTCAACACTTTAATATTTAATTGAAACTGTTTTTAACGACATCGGTGCGGCGAACAATCAAACTAAACAAACAATAAAACAATCTTTTTCTCCTGCTTTGCACGTCACTCATGAAATGTCATTTTATCAAACAGGGTTTACACAGGAGGACTAAAAGTGAATTATATATGTATGTGTACAATTTATCGACAGGGTTTACACAGGAAAATATTACAATATTTTTAAAATACTAGAATTTTTTTGTACTTTGATTAATTCATTTATTTGAAATATATAAATCATTTTAAAATACTTAAAATTACCCGAAAATAATAAAATATATAATATATCTTAACAAACCAAATATGCTCTAAAATGCCAAAATATGCAAAAATATGCATTTATGAGTAAAATATGCAAAAATATGCAATAACAAACATGGCTTAAAAGAATCAGCACAACTCAAACCACATTTGTGTATAATTTATATTCATATACGACTTTTCAGAAAAAAACATGCATTTACATATTTTTTGTTGCCTTGCTTATGACTACTTTGTCACCAAATATGATGAATCTTTTAAAAAGGATGAAAAGAGGATGGATTATGCATCTTGTTTAAAGTATGATTTACAGTTCTTACAATGTTTTATAATAACTTCAAATATTTAAAAATATACATAAGAAGAAATTTAATAGATAAATATATTGAAAATATGAACTAAAATATCCAATTGAGCTTTAACCTATAAATATGCATTTAAAATCCTAAAATTGGCCGAATAAGGAAAAAGTAGTGTGTCTCATTTGATTGGAAACTCGATTGGCTATATTTTAGTACCCTTAAAGGCATGTTTTAAATGTAAACAGAGAAATATGTATTTATATTTTTATTCTAGATCAATTCATGACTAATTTATTTGTCTAACACGTTAATTTACGACAAGGGTCCTAAGTTCGTCTCTGGGAATGCATTAAATTGTGTTATTCATAATCATCGTCTTTTTAGGCCATCATCCGAGGAGAGCAATCGCTTATTTTAAAACAAATATTTGAAGATTTAGCCAACTTAGCCGATTTATATTTTATATTTTCTAAACAATATATTTAATAATATTTTTAATATGTAGGTGTATTGTACGGCTTTTATTTAATTTTTAATTATGCAATTTATTGTTTAACGGTATTATTTTTTAAAATAAACTGAATTTGTACAGTTTACCGATTTTTTAATACGCTAGTTTTCTCTAATAAAACATTTTAAAATCAAAATTATGTATTACTCTTATTCTGTCGTTGTCTATTACATTAATTTCAATAGTATGCCAATTAGTTGCTAGTAACAAGTTTGACTTTTATTCAAAAATAGAAGAAAATTTAGTATGGTAGTTGATCTTGAATCGAAAGCGTGCAATGGGTTCAAATTGCGACATAAGTGAGTTCGTCTCTTATTTTAGAAGTCGTATATTCCAAAAATTAGAAAACTTCAAAATAGTATTTTTACTATTCAAATCAAAAAAACTAAGAGGATAGCAAAGGACAGTCAAATAATATTATAGCCTTTATATTTTACATCCATCAAAAGGATGTTGGAGATCGTCTTCTCCCACATTTCATAATACATTTTCCTGAATCCGATTAAATGCTATTTTGATTCTTTTGGTTCAATATAAACTTACAAGTACAGATTTTTATCTGTGCTGAAGCATTTTCTACCGAAAAAATGACCTATTTCATAAAGCTCCATTTAACGATATGCGTTATTGAAAATCAGAAAATCAGTTAAAACTCATAAAATTCTTGCATATATTAAAATCCACAAAAACACCAGTTCATCACTTAATTTAAAAGGAGCCACCTCGTACATTTTCCTGAAATTAAGCCCGTAATGTTCTTATCGCTAGACTTGGAACAAGCCCAGAGACATACGCGTCCCGTCCAGTCTGGAATCACGTGCCGACGTCCGTATAGTGTATCCACTTTTTCCTATATACAATTACACGTGCGCACGATCGGTAACTATATTAATTACAGAAATACATATGCTATCACATTTAGAATTTCCGTATTTAATTTATTTACGTCATGTATTATTTAACTACTGGATTTTTTATATCGAAAATCACGGTTAGACTGCAGGCGCATACACACAAATTACGGATAATGTGCGGTGGCCCGTAAAACAACTGCCATCAATTTACATAAAATTACGAAAACGATTTAACATACATATATTTAGTTGTTTATGCTATACTTTAGAATATAGGTTTATGTGTGTGTGTGTATCGGCGCATAATTGCACTGTACGAGCCACATAATAGAAAAGTAAATAGAAAATTAACTATAAATATGTAAGTATGTATGTATATAAAATTGTGCCGATATTTAAGGACAGCTACTAAAAACGTTCGTCGCAGACATCATAAAAATATATATTTATTTATTTATGTGTGCTTCAGGGAATGTAACATATTTTACCTAAATTACAGTCAAATTTGTGAATGCATTTTTATGTTTAAAACACTGTAATACGAAAACGCTCTAAAATCAGATATAGTTAAATCTTGCTCGCGCATATATTTAACTTCTAAAGACCGTGAAAAATCTAGTAAAAGCATCGTTGCCCGTAAAACGTACAGAAATACATTTGTACATATTTATGTGCCCGTATCTGGCTCTCTCAGTATGCAAAACTCTGATTAAATGTAAATTGTAATGAAACCCCAAAACACCAAAAATGATTCGTCATTGCCTAAACTAAAAGCACACATTTTTAGTACTCGTATGTATGTTATGTAGTATGCATTTATATATGTGTTTCTCCAACGTGTACAGTGGCGGTCGTATGGGTGGTATATCTAAATTCTGTAGGGAGTTTAAACGTAACTTTAGCGTGAACCTCTCAAGGCAGCATTTTTAAGGTTTTTCACTGCGTTGACCGCAATTAAGATTAAATAAATTGACAATTAATTTATCATTTATCAATTGGTGTCAGAAATTCAGTTTCCAGGATGATTGCCATAATTGAACTATACGATACTAATTATTTAAATTTTTATTATTTAACTATTGATACTGATAAATGATGATTATATTTGCCGAACCAAGACGATATTCTTATTATTTTTATACCGTCATTTTATCAATGACAGTTTATTGATTTTGAAATTAAATAATCCTAATGATGAAATAATATGTTACTGCATAATACTTCATTTAATGCATTTCATACCATATTATTTTGGTTATAAGTAAAATAAATTAAGATAAAAACAATTGCTTACGAATTTTAAATGTATTTGCTAAAACAACTTTAAAAATATATTATTTTTTACATATATCTAACATAGGGGTCATTCAGAGTCAAATGGTCACATCAAACAGTAAGATGGACATAAAAAGTCATTTAAGTTACTCGAATCTGACAATACTGAAAATTGCTGAGTTAATTCCATGTACCAAAAAGAAGAAGATGGATTGTGAAGAATAATGACCATTTTTTTGTTGCCTTTTTTGAAAAAAAAAATTATACATATTATTATTTTTTTTTACATCATAAAATTGAAGAGCAAATGGGATAGGATCAATAAGCTTTTTAAAAATAGTTTTCTACAGAAAAAAATAAATATTATTTGTATAAAAGGACTTTTCTTTTGGTTGTTATACTTATAAGAAAGGCCATCCATTTAAAGTGGTATCAAAAAATCATCAAGCAAACAATAAAGTATTTTATAGAAAATATAATTTATTTCTTTATTTATTAACTTTTTATATTATTGTTATTACGAATTGTTATTAAACGGTTATTTTGTTTTTTCGCCAACTTGTCAGACAAGATACTTTTAGACTGTACGCAAATATTTATAATCAAGCATGTTGGAGCTTGATTATAAATATTTCTTATCTTACTATCATTACGTATTGTTAATAAGCGGGTATTTTTATTTATTTTACTACTCAACTAAGAAAAAAAAAGTTTCCTATTTTTTTGCAAACTTGTTAGACAAGATACTTTTAAAAAAAAAAATTATCACATCTAATTTTCAAATAAAGCCCAAAAATTCAGTTAGTTTATGTTCAATAGTCATTAAAATCTGTTTGTTTAAAGCCAATGGTATATTCCCGATAGCCATTAGGCCGAAAAAGCCGTTTCGCCAAATGTCATCAGGCCGAAAGATATTATGCCGAATGAGCCGATTGGCCGAATGTCATTAGGTCGAATGAGCCGTTAGGCCGAATGTCACCAGGCCGAATGTCACCAGGCCGAATGAGCCATTAGTCCGAATGAGCAGTTCGGCCGAATGTCATCAAGCCGAATGTCATGAGCCATAAGGCTCAATGAGCCATTTCGTGTGCCATCAGGCCGAATGAACCGTTAGGCCGAATGTCATCAGGCCAAATAAGCCATTACGCCGAATGACCCGTTTGGCCAAATGTCATTAGACCGAATGTCATCAGACCGAATCAGCCATTTGGTCGTATAAGCCGTTAGGCCTAATGTCATCAGGCCGAATGAGCCATTAGGACGAATGAACAGTTAGGCCGAATGTCATAAGGCCAAATGTCATCAGTTTGAAAAGGTCATTATGCTGAAGGAGACGTTATGCCAAATGAGGTCGAATGATCCTAATGCCAAATGATACCTTAGGCCAAAAGTCATAAGTCCAAATGGTTTCGATTGTTTCGATTAACCAAAAGTTTCGATTATCTCGATTAATCGATTGCTTATCAATTATGCTGTGTTTCTCGATTATTTCGATTATTTCGTTTATTCGTTTACGTTTCAGTATCGCTGTTAAAAATTTAGGATTACGCATATTTTTGGAATTAAGTCTGCTTTGGTAAAGCTGATAGCATCAGGTTTTTGGCATATGACCGGTGGGTTTCTGAGGTCCTGAGGATGAACCCTATATTCCCATCAGGCTATTTAGCATATGCCTGGTAGGATTGGGGTGAAATTTCGTTTTTAAGGCACGCGAAACTCAAAGGACCGTGGAATATTTAAAGGTTGTTGCTTTAATATATGTTATAAATAAAAAAACCTGAATAAAATATAAAATCATAAAAAACAAAAAAACCTTAAACAATTAAAACATTATGAACAATTGAATTAATAAAAAAACATAAAAACTATAAAAAATATAAAAATATTCGACAAAACATTCGACCAAATGGTGGCCAACGAATAAACGTTTTTCTGCTTTACGTAATATATGGACTGGCCCTATAAGTGTGTCCGCCACTGTATGCCCTATACATACAGAACTTATATACATAACGTATACATATGCAATCTACATAGCTCATTCATGTGCGATATACTTTTATCGTTATTCCCTCTAACGAATTTATGGTCGTGAGCACAGCAAACTCATGTGTGGCGTACGGCAGCCAGCGTCGCGACGCGTCCGGGTCGTTTCGACGCCGGTCGACGATATGAAAATTGTTGAAATGTAAAAATGACAAAACTTTCGCAATTATTATTGGTTACTTAACTAAATTAAAATCGATGATTTCGGTAATCGGTCGTCGTGCGATGGAAGTGAGGTGGGACATTATGTCCGCTTGTTTTGTATATGTATAGAACCTAAATTTCGTGATTTTGTTTTTTTAAGACACAAATTGAAATTCACAATTTTTGCTAAAATATTTTTATAGTGCAGGTTTTTGTGCAATTCTTAAATATGTATCAATTTTTCCGAATGTAATACTTTATAATATCTACAATTCTCGATCGAATATTAGAATCGATAGTATCCACATATAAAGCAATCACACACACACACAAAGGGATACACACATATATATATATATGTATATATATATATATATATATATATACCCTCTCTCAATCTAATGCAATATCAATAAAACGAAGGATTTTAAAAACTTCTCTCTATACTCGCCGGCAAAGAGATAAAATAAAATGATGTATAAATTCATAATATATAGAATTTTATAGCCCCAAACGATTTTCGAATACACTCGTGCTAAGTTTAGTCGTTCGAGTATGTATTTGTACACACCCGTTCATCGCCCAGTGACGCCTGCCGTTGTCGTGGTTGTTGTTGTTGTTGTTGTGAAGGGGGTGAGTGAGCGAGTGCTACAGAGTAGTTCTGTGTCACCCCAAAAATTATACACATGTGTAATATATTCTGAGTGCGCGCGATTCACCCGAAGGACGATATAATATGTAAAATCGCGGGAAAACGCGAGAAGGGCGCACACATCCATTTACTATTCTTTTGCATATTATCTATGCTGTGTAAGTGTTCATATATATATATATATATATATATATGTATATATATTATGCTAACAAAAATGTACATAGATGAGACACACGACAAGCTAAAAACCAATAATATTGGAATCAATAAAAATATACATAACACATATAGTAACTACTTTAATTTTGTGTGATATCTGTGTGTGTATGCTTTTCAGATTTTTTCAAAAAAAAAACATTTGTAACATTTATTTTTTCGATTTATTCTTGTTAAATTTTATGATAGCGAGTTTTTTAAATTATCAATTTGGTATTGGTATTGAATTAGTCGAAGGCGTCAACTTAGACTCTTTCAACATCGTAATATTATGTATAAAAAGCATTATGTATTTAGGACAAAACAATGCTCTGTTTTTAAGCTGCCTCATCCCGAGTTTGGAGCAAACCTCAACCAGAAACGAGTAAAGACATTCAGTTAGATTGTGCAAGTAGATCCTCATAAACATCAAACTAAATTGAGCCACCATGGCAACAGTTTGAAACGGCAAAACTAAAAATATAATTTTTGTTTTGTAACCAGTTGGACTTTTTTCGACTTTAATTTGACATTTTGACCAATTTTTTAAAAAAATTCAAATCCAAATAATATTTTTTAAATTTATGGTAATAAGTTTCTTTGCTGCTTTACCAACCACAAGTCAATTCCGCTTAAAGATTTTGAATTATAATAATTTAAAAAAATACATTTCTTATTTTTTTTCGTTCTACATATATGTTAGCTTTAATATAGCATTATAGGATAGACGATTTGTCTTTTATTTTTTTACCTATTTTTATTATTGTTATTGGTGATATTGATGCACCACGGTTCACCAAACAACAATTTCAAGAGCAAAAATACCTTGTATAAAACATAAAAGCTCCTCTTTTTTTCCTAATCATAAATTTCATCATTGTATTAAAAAGCTTTTTTAAAACTGCAGTTTATTTAAAAATATTGTATTTTTCAGTGCATTTGTTTGCAGTTTAAAGGTTCTTAACAGTAAATTTTTAATAAAAATGTGTTTTTTCTTCATAAATTTTATTATAATTGACAACAAAATATATTTTAGCTGATAAATTTTTATTCCATAACAAAGTTCTTCATATAAATTCTCTACTCCTTTTTTTGTATATGTAACTAACTTTGACCACCCCTAACTTTTTTGGACAGAAAAGGGTTAAATGTATAGAGGCGAATATTTTTAACGAAAATTACTTAATCTAGTGCCTTTTAAATTTTTAACATTTTTGCCCAATTATTGGTTTTGACGGCGGCATGAAATAGACCCCAAAACATTTTCAGTATACAACAACAATCATGTGCTGCGCAAGCCCAGCACTCTTCTT
>JAAAKO020039518.1:0-27776 GCA_010015015.2 Bolitophila cinerea
TATATGAAAACAAAATGGATTTTGTACTAGTGGCGCCCTCTCATAGAAACGATACGAACTTTTCAGCCGACCTTATATGGTACAATATCGTATGCAATTGCAGATCAACATCTTATTCAGTTGGCTGAGTGCATCAGGCGTGTACTCGCCCCCGCCTCTCGGAGCTAGAATCCATTACAACGACGATCGACGTCTGCAACGTCTTTTACGTTTTGTTCAATTTATACTTTCTAAATTCGCTTTATTCGTCTTTGGCGTCTCAGCTTAAGTGAACATCGCCGGGCGCCGAGTGCCGCGCAGCTGCCGGGGTGGATAAATCACTAATGTCGTTTTCTTTAGTGTGCGAGTGGCCTCAATTCAATTTAAAAGGAGCGGTACTCGCGGAAAATCGACCGCAAACGATTTTCTGCGCTACGCGAGGCGTCTTCGCGCGGAGAAGAGATCTCTTAATATTCTTTCGATGTAAAAGCGAAGAGGGAGAGAGAAGTCTGCGTGAAATTCTCGGAAAACGTGGTTCGTCTAATCTTAGCTTTATACCTAATATACCATATGTGTAATTGTATATGTGTACACAGCAACAAATATAACCGCATGCTGTGCACGTATACTATAATGTACTTTAGGATGTATACATTATTTATTAGCGAGTCTGATACGGCTGTATTAAGTCGGCGCTATAGTTTAATTAGGATTATTAGATGTGATTAGCAAAGGATATACCACACACGTATTGTGCGTATTATGTGCGTGCGAATCGTGTGTCTTGTGTCATCAGGAGATGAGAATCTTATTAGAAATTAGTATATAGTTATACTCTTAATATTAATCGCTTAATTCCGATCGTAAAATTGCGTATGGGAATGTATATGTGAAAAGGAAGTATATTTCGGAGGTGGTTTTCAGAAGTTCAGAGTGGAGGAAGGAAGTATATATGGTATCTCCTTTGTTATCCCAAAAAAATGGAAATTTTTGGAAATTCATCGAAATGAAAATTCAATGAAAGAAAATCTTAACGAAATGAAATATCATTAAAAGGCGAGTTTATTGACACTCATTTCATCGAAAGGCAATTCAAATGGACAATTACAAAGTTTAGAAACGGTGTCGCAAAAAAAAAAGTTTCACCAAAAATTGAAGGAAATGAGCCCATGAGTACGAATCACGTTTCAGATAGCGTCGATCGCCTTCCCCTCTCCCTTCGAGAGAAAGAGAGGGGTTTCAATTTGTATTAATCTTTTTTGTTTGAAGGGAACAAATTAAACAGCTTTCGAATGAATGATTTATAAAAAAACCTTTTTTTTTATTTTATATTTTGTTTTTGGTTTTATGTTTTTTTATATAGAAAAAAAACGGCGCAAATCGAGCTAAAAATGTAATTTACCAAAGATTTTTCAAACAAAAACAGTTTAACTTAAATATAAATATACATTTTTTTATATTTTTTTTAACGTAACCGCCCCTAAACTGGACATTAGCCAAAAATAGGTCCATTCGAAGAATTGTTTTTCGAGAATTTTTTTTTGACGAATATTGTCAGAAACGCAATATATTCACGGTATGCTGACTTTCTGAGTATTGATAATAAACGTTCAGATAGTCGAACACCAACGACATTTCTGACAATAGAATTGGAGTTTTCTGCCAAGATATATTGGGTTTTATAGATCAGTTCATACCGCACAACGATTTTGAGGTTGAACCGTACCAAAATATGTATGAGATCCTCCCAAAATATTTCCTTCGTATTTCTTTAGCAAATCAACACAAAAAAAGGCTGATTTAGAGATGTAGAAAAGTCATTGACTACGTCATCTTTAGATTTGTCAAAAAGCCAGGAGTCAATTAGGATACTTTAAGGAATAATCTCACGGGTTATGCCAATTGTCCATATGTCAAAAAGCCTAAGGAGAATATTTTGATTGAAAATCATATATTTTTAGAGAAGGGCTCCTTAGAAGACCATGCCAAATAGCTTGACTAATGGGGATATATTGAAAGGAATTAATATATTTAAAAAAGGGTTCCTTATAAGATTTTAAGAACGAAGTTTCAACCCAATCCCAGAAGCTATAGGCGCAAATTGAAACAATAAATCATATTTTTTAGGAAGGCTTCCTCTTAATGGCCGTAGTAACGAAATGTTATGCCATACGCACCAGCCATATGCCAAATTGACTGATGATGGGAATATTTCGGTTGAAAATCATTATTTTTTAGAAAGGGGTTCCTTATAAGACTCTAAAAACGAAGTTTCAACCCAATTCCACCAGCCATATGTGACTTTATAGAACTGAAATCATATTTTTTGTGAAGGCTTACTCCTAAGGCCGTATAAATGAAGTGTCAAGCAAACAGCACTAGCCATATGCCAAAAAGCCTGATGAGAATATTTCGGTTGGTAATAATATATTTTTAGAAAAGGGTTTCTTATAAAAACAAAGTTGTAAGTTATTAAATTTCCTTATTAAAGGAGAAAGTCATTTTTTTTAGGAAGACTTCCTCCTAAAGGCCGATAACACTAAGTTTCTTGCCAAACGAACCAGCCACATGTCAAAATGCCTGAATTCGGTTAGAAATCATATATTTTAAAAAAGGATTCTTTATAAGACTCTTAAAACGAAGTTTCAACAGAATCCCACAAGCCATTTACGAATAATATAGGAGGAAAAAGTATTTTTTAGGAAAGCTTCCTCTTAAAGGCCGTAAAAGCAAAGTTTTATGCCAAACGAACCAGCCATATGTCAAACATCTTGATGGGGATATTTTAGGAGGAACTAATACATTTTTGGAATAGGGTTCCTTATAAGACTCTTAAAACAAAGTGTTAACCCAATCCCACCAGCCATATAGGACTATCTAGAGAGGAAATCATATTTTTTGTGAAGGCTTCCTCCTGAAGGACGTAAAAACGAAGTTTCATGCCAAACGGACCAGTCATATGCCAAAAACCCTGATAAGAATATTTCGGTTGATAGAAATCATATATTTTTAGAGAAGGGATTCTTAAAAGACACAAAAAACGAAGATTCAACTCAATCCCAACAGCTATATGCGAATATTAAAGGAGGAAATGTAATTTTTTTGGGAAGGCTTCCTCTTATATACCGTAAAAACGAAGTTTTATGCCAAACAAACCAGCCATGTGTCAAAAATATTGATGGTGATATTTTAGGAGAAAGTAATACATTTTTGAAATAGGGTTCCTTATAAAACTCTAAAAACGAAGTGTAAACCCAATTTCACCAGCCATATGGGATTATATAGAGAGGAAATCACTTTTTAGTGAAGGCTTCCTCCTGAAGGACGTAAAAACGCCGTCAGCTATATACCAAAAAATCTGATGGGGATATTTTGTGACGAAGTGTTATATTTTTGGAAAAGGGTTCTTTAAGACTTAAAAAACCAAGTTTCAACCTAATCTCACAAGCCATATGAGAATAACAAAGGTAGAAATCATGTTTTTGGAAAGGCTTCCTCTTAAAGGCCGTTAGAAAGAAGTTTTATGCCAAAAATCTTGATGGGGATATTTTGGGAGGAAGTAATACATTTTTGGAATAGGGTTCCTTATAAGACTCTAAAAACCCAATACCACCTGCCATATGGGACTATATAGAGAGGAAATCAATTTATAAGTGAAGGGTTCCTTTTAAAAGCCGTAAAAACGAAGTTTCATGCCAAACGCACCAACCATTTGCCAGAAATCTTGATTGGAATATTTCGGTTGTAATTTAAGAAAGGGTTTATAAAGACTCTAAAAACGAAGTTTCAACCCAATCCCACAAGCCATATACGAATTTTAAAAGAGGAAATTATATTTATTGGGAAGGTTTCCTCATAATGGCTGCTAAAATGAAATTTCATGCCAAACGCACCGTCAGCCATATGCCAAAAAGCCTGATGGGGATATTTTGATGATACTTAAAACAAAGTTTCATTCAATCCCCAACAAATTTGATTGGATTAATCGTGGCGGGATCAATTGTGCGTAATCAATAGTAATTCCGAGTTGTGCGGTCAATCAGTCACTGTCAATCAGTCACCGTTAATCAGTCACCGTCAATCAGTCACCGACGCAAAGTGGTTTAAATCGCAGTTTCCGAGCTTTTTATTCTATAACTCCTTTCCTGGTTAAGATAAATTGTTGAAATGAGTCCGGCTGAGAGGATCGAACGTTCATTTGCGCCAGTATTAGTACAGGCGCATAATAAACTCAATATCTTTTTAAAACATTACCTATTCTTGTGCGCCAGTCGTACATTTGCCAATTTAAGAAGATAAATATTAGTCTATACAATTAGTCTGTAAAATTGTCTAGAAACAAAAATATTAATTTAAATATATATATATCTAAAAATCTTAAAAATCAAAATTATAAAAAATCAAAAAAATGTATATAGATAATCAAAATTTTATAATAGAAAAAAATCATTTTAATATAGATAAAAATAGAAATATAGATACAAATACAAAATTAAATATCTAGAAAGAAATATAATAATTTTAATTCTAGATCTATCTTAAACTTATTTGTAAATTGATCTAGACAAAAAACAATCATTTAAATCTAGGTAAAAATCATCCAATTTAATTTAAATATCATCATTAGTCCGTATTTCAATATAAATCAAATTGGCCATAATAACTAAAACACATAAATCAGTCAATTTAATCTAAATATTATCAGTAATTTAGATCAATTACGTAATTTTATTAAATGTGAAATTTAGCTACAAAAACAATTTATTAAATGTAGATAAACTGCAATTCCATTATAATCTATAGATGCATATCAGATTTTCTTTAAGATAACCAAATAACTGATTTATTCAATCAATCAATTTAATTTTTATTTAATCGGAATATTTATATAAACATTCAATTTATAAATATAAATACAGATAAAATCATCTAGATTCTAGATAATAGAATTTTCAACTAAAATTGTGAAGTAATTGATATAGTGTTGTTTTAAGTGAATATACTAATTTTGCATTAAAAAATGAGTCATTTTAAAATTGAGGACTTTAAGGGCCGTTTTGTTAACGACGTTCAAAAATCGCTTACAGCAACTCTACATCAGTTTAGAGTTAGGAGTTGCTCTAGTTTAGAGCCAACATTTAGAACGCGTTCCTAAGTTTGGTTTCATTGACATGATTTAGAGCTGAGGTTTGCTCTATATAGTCGCAGCTTTAACTTTGGAGCCGCTCTAAATTAATCCCTTGGAAATTTACAAATATCGCAGCAATCTGACAGACATTTTACAGCTTGCGAAATCTGATGTACAAATTTTAGGAATATTCGTGTAATAATTTGTAAGTTTGGGAAATATATTGCGAATATTTGTAATATATGTAATATATCGCGAATTTTTATATATTTTGCGAATATTTGTAATATATGTAATATATCGCGAATATTTCGAAAGTTTCTATAATATTTGTAATATTTTGTAATGTTTGTAATATTTTGTAATATTCGTTTAATTTTGTAAAATTCGTAATATTGTGTATTATTCGTAATATTTTGTAAAATTCGTAATATTTTGAAATATTAAACAAATTGAGTAATTTTAAAATTGAGGACTTTAAGTGCCGTTTTAATCACGACGTTCTAAATCGCCGACATTTAGAACGCGTTTTAAAGTTTGGTTTTATTGACATTATTATTAGAGCTGAGGTTTGCTCTATAGACGCAGCTCTAACTTTAGAGCCGCGCCAAATATAACCCTGGGAAATTTACAAACATCGCTTTTTAAGAATATATATAATAATTCGTAATTTTGGGAAATATATTGCGAATTTTAAAATATTTTGCAATTTTTTATAATATATTGCGAATATTTGTAATATATTGCGAATATTTGTAATATATTGCAAATATTTGTAATATATTGCAAATATTTGTAATATATTGCGAATATTTAACGAATATTTGTAATATATCGCGAATATTTTGAAATTTTCTATAATATTCGTAATAGTTTGTAATATTCGTAATACTTTGTAATATTTTGTAATATTTTGTAATATTTTGTAATATTCGTAACATTTTGTAATATTCGTAACATTTTGTAATATTCTTACTATTTAATAATATTCTAAATATATTGTAATATTCGTAATATTTTGAAGTGTTAAATGCACCAGAAATATGCCAAAAAGCCTAATGAAAATATTTGTATTGAAAATCATATATTTTTAGAAAAGGGTTTTTTAAAAAACTTTAAAAACGCAGTTTCAGCCCAATCCCACATGCCATATGCAAATATTAAAAGGAGGAAAACATATTTTTTGGGAATGCTTCCAACTAAATCTGTAAAAACGAAGTTTCATGCCAAACGCACTATAAAATTAAGACTGATGGGAACATATTGGAGGAAGTAATATATTTTTTTAGAAAAGGGTTCCCTATAAGAATCTAAAACAAAGTTTCAACTCTAAATATACCCCTAAGAAATTTACAAAAATCGCATTTTTTAAAATATATATAATATTTCGTAATTTTGGAAAATTTATTGCGAATTTTGAAATATTATGCGAATATTTGTAATATATCGCGAATATTTTGTAATATTTTGCGAATATTTGTAATATATCGCAAATATTTTGCATATTTTGAAATTTTCCATAATATTCGTAACATTTTTTAATATTCGTAATATATTGTAATATTCGTAATATTCTGTTTTATTCGTAATATTTTGTAATATCCGTATTATTTTAAAATATTCGTAAAATTGTGTAATATTCGTAATATTTTGTAATATTCGTAATATTTTTTTTATGAATGAATGGAATTAAATTGATGCTTAAACAATCATTTTGATAAAGGTGCTGATTTATGGCCAGGCCACTTGGCTTGAAGTAAGGCTCGGAAACAACCTTAACGAAAACAGCAATGTAAAGCATAACATTTTACTCAAACTTTTTCTTGAATCTATATTTGTGAAAGATAGCTCTCATCATCCGAAATGAATGATTTTTGGTGTTATCCTTTGCACATGCACCTGCATAGCGATATTACTAGTCCAATTTGCGTCTTAGTGTAACCTGGTGACCGCTACTTCTATCTGAATTTGATATCTGTGATTTTAAAGTTTTGCAGATATGTTTGCTGAGAGCATCCGAATTATCCCTTCTTAATTGTTAAAAGCATTCAACAGCTTTTTAATGTTACTTCTAGTTATAATTGTTGGTATTCTTCCTGAACCGGACTTCTTTTCTATTTTCAAACTGTTCAGAATTGAATATATTGAGCTTTATGCCATGTCCTCAGTCATTAAATGGTCACTGGTGTACTTTTTCGCCTGCTCTTCGTGCTGCTGATAAAATCGTACTATACGTTTTCGTAGCTGTTGCTGTTTAGAAGGCATTTTGAAGAGTGATATAGTGCAAATATTTTTTTTTAATTATTTAGTAAAAAGATGATGCAATAACTGTTTTTATATTTTTATTGCTAAATACTAGCGTCAAACGACAAAGCATGCCTAAACTGCAAGCATTTAAAATTGGTGAAGAGTTTTAGTAAGAACTCGTTATTCGTAATATTTTAAAATACTCGTAATATTTAGTAATATTTAGTAATATTTGTAATATTTTGTAATATTTGTAATATTTTGTAATATTTGTAATATTTTGAAATATTTGTAATATTTTGTAATATTTGTAATATTTGTAATATTTTGTAATATTTTGTAATATTTTTTAAAGTCTTTGCGTATGTGATTAGTGTTTTATATTAGTGATGCTAATGTGTAGGCCCTTCACATGGGCTGTACAATGCACATCCCAATACTTCTCAGCAAAAGTGTCTAAATTTGCACACATTTTGTTGTCTCACAGCCGAACGGCTGTCAAACAAATTTGTGCAGCCCGCCAGTTGTACAATAGTCACATGTGCATTATCACATTTTTGCGCAATATCACGAAATAGTTCGTCATTATTGTAATATTTTGAATTATATATAATATTTGGTATTATTTTGCAAGTATTTGTATTATTTGTAATATACTGCGAATTACTGTAATATATTCAGAATCAAGAATACGGTGTACAAAAAAAAATATAGTGATTTGCCACTCGTTTTTTAACGCAATATAGCGCTTTTCGATGCTCGATGATCACCATTAACTAAAATGTAATCGATACAGTCCAGAAAAGAGCATTTTCGATAATTATATTTTTTTAGATAATCAAACGTGGGAGTTTATTTTTATAGTCATTATGCAATGTAAATAGATATTATTCGTGTAATCTGATGATAATATCTGTAATATTTTGTAATATTCGTTAATATTCTGTAATATTATTTATTATTGTGAAATATTTTATAATATTTTGTAATATTTTGTAATATTTTGAAATTTTTTGTAATATTCTGTAATATTTTGTAATATTTTGAAAAAAAAAGTAATATTCTGTAATATTTTGTAATATTTTGTAATATTTTGTAATATTCTGTAATTTTTGTAATATAACCCAGCGTATTCTATTCTATTCTACTGTACTTATAGTCATGAATTATTGATTATTGAAACGACGTTTAACATCTAGGCATAACATATAGGTAGATAGATTTTAGTGATAGGGCAGTCGGCCGCATTTTGCTTCCTCCGTTTAATGAGGGTTAACTCCTTGAATCTTGATTCCTTAATTGAAAAACTTGATTGTTTTTAATAAAAATGGTGTAAACACAGAAGTTCTTTATTATTTGTAAAAAAACGTAATATTACGTAAATATAAACGTAATACTTTTAATATTTGTAATATTTTTTAATATTTGTAATATTTTTTAATATTTGTAATATTTTGTAAAGTATTTGCGTATTTGCTTGGGTCTTCTACTTTATATTAGTGTTGGTGATGTGTTTGGCTTTTAAGGAGCCTCTACATGGGCTGTATAATGCACTGCCATACGACTCAGTTAATTTGCACACTATTTTATTTTGACCTCCCATATTTTTAGCAAATCCCATCTATTGAGTTAATTTTTTACATCTTGCATATGTATGTATAAAACAGTCACTCCACTCATGTTAGGTTTGAATTAGAATATGGCTTCTGAAAAAAATATTCTTAAATGTTGCACTCTTTTAGTCGAGGTACGAAACGCCTTATGTGATATGCTGTAATAGTAAGTATTAAGAAGTAATATAACGTAGTATCACGAAATAATACGTAATTAACGTAGTATTTTGAATTTTATGTAATATTTAATAATATTTTGCATTATTTGCATTTTTGTATTATTTGTAATATTATGCGAATATTTGTCTTTTTTACATCTTGCATATGTGAAGTGACATATAAATATGTATAAAAGTCATTCCACTCATGTGAGATTTGAATAAGAATATGGCTACGGAAATAAAACTTAAATCTTGCACTCCATAAAGTCAAGAACGAAAACTCAATATGTAATAGTACGTAATATGACGTTATATTTCGTAATAACACGAAATATTACGTAATTCACGTAATATTTTGAATTATATGTAATATTTAGTACTATTTTGCAAATTATTATTATTTTTAATATTTTGAGAATTTCTGAAATATATTCAGAATCAAGAATACGGAATATAGTTATTTGCTTCTCGATTGTTACGATGATTTCATTCAGCTTAGAACCGAAGTAAGAGAGTGGAATTTTATCGTCGATAGTGTTTTGACGAACCTAGAATTTCGTTTATTCTCTTCTTTTGATCTTCTGAAAGATAAATTCAAATGTAATACGGAGCAATGCTGAGAGTAGTGTTTATGGAGCTCGACCTTTTTCATAAGCTTGAGGTCGCGAGCCTACTATCAAAACAAGCTCGAGTACGAAATTATGAAAAAATAAATATTTAAAGTGTAAATACTTACCAATTTGAATTTAAAATATTTGTATTCATAAATTTCTTATTATTACAATGTCTTTTTTAATAATTAAAATCCTCAAATTCATAATTCAATTATTTTAAAAAATAAAACTACGTTTTAAAAAATCTACAAACATCATATAATGTCAATACTTTTATCTAGTATGGCTTTTAAGACTAGTGAATCGGATTTTTATATTTCGGAATAAAAAATTTAAAAATAAATAGTTTTTTTTTAAGGTTTTACATAAGTACATGAGGCTTAAAAACTTGAACTAAAAGTAGGATCTCGTTAAAAAACGTCCGATGTTGATTGAAACAGTGTTATTCTGTCAGAACTCCAAACATCACAGTAGCCGATGAGTGTTATTTGAATATGAAAAATAGCAAAAAAGATCTTGTAGCATGGAAAAATTATAGTTTTAATTTTTAGAGTAGATTTTAAAAATTTACAGTTATGGTAAAACAATGTATGACAAGACCTGTTTTTTCGTCAAACTTCTTTTTTCTCAATAACTCTTGAGTTTTAAGCCAAACCAAAAAAGTTTTAATCTTTCAGCCCGATGTGCTAATGCGAGACCTCTAAAAAAAAACAAAAAGCTTACATTTTATTTTTCAATACTTTTACTTTCTTTTCCACTATCAGGCATTTTGGTAATCATGAAATTCTCCATACAAGGGCGATCATCTCTACTAACCAAGCTACCAGATTTGCATGGCAATAATATCCTTTCTCTAGCCTTTTAAATAAAAAAATTAAACAACCTCGCTACTTAATAAGCTAAAAAACGAAGGAATATATAAATAATTTATACAAAAAAGGCATGACACACTCGAGCTTTTTAAGAAAAAAACAGCGCTAATTTTAAAGCAAAAATCTAGCTGTGCGTCAGCAGTATGTCTAGCAAGTGATTTAATGGTGTGAGATCCCCTAAGAAATTGAACCTATCAATATTGAAACTTTCAATCGATTTCTCATAAAAGTGATTTCCTATTTAAATAGCGATTGATAAGAAGCGATTCTGTAATACATTTAAGTTTCGCTTTCATTTGACAATTAAGCTTTTGCCTATTAAAAATTAGTTTCAATCAAAAATTTGGAGGTGAATCAAAAAAATAAAATAATATATTATAATATTTCATATAATATGCGTAGATTTTTTCTTCTAAATGAATTACCACACATTGCTGATGCTTCAATCCGTAACACAAAATAAATATTATAATAATCACTTCGTTTAAATAAATTCTGAGCGATTGATACTATAACTTTAATACTTTATTAAACTTGTATATCCGCCAAAATATACCGACTTTCTATACACGACGACCGGCATCGAGCCAATATTCATGACAGCATATAAAATATGTTATGTACTGTATATTATAAGTACACCCAAAATTAATGGTTTATTATTTATATTTAGTGTATGTATATATGTAATGTAGTAAAAGCCAAATCAAATGAAGGCTTATGACCAAAAGATGCAGATTATAATTGTATCTTTTTAGGAACTTTCACTTAAATAAAGATTCAATAAAGATTCAACGCTTGTACCGTAGTATCCGTAACAGTGAGTGATTTAACAAAAAACAGCTATATCAATGTTAAAATTAAGTGTATTATATATTTATATTAAATAATTTTAATTACAATTAGGAAAATCCGATCTATAATATTATAAATTACTGCTTTTAAAATATCCTCAACTTTTAAACCAGAGGTCAAACCGAATATAATGAATAAAATATAGTTAGTTATCTACGCGTGTAGCAGGAAACCGCTCACAGTAATATAAATTGCAAAATTGCAGTTAGAATTATTTAAGAGGTTATCGCCAGTCAAATTGTAGAAAACGAAAGTATTATTAGTAGCAGAAAGTCGCTAGTATTATTGCAAAATTTCGCTAGAGAAAGCAAAAATATCACAAGACATTAATGAAGGTTTTAATCAAATCGATTAAATTACATTGATAAAATATACTATATACATTGTAAATTTATTTTGACTTTGTTTCGATTAGCGTTTTAATTTAAACAGCAAGGCAATAATGATGCATTACATAAATGAATATCTTTTGTTTATATTTAGATAAGTACTTTTTTGGATATGTAAAATATAAAAGCACGCGTTTAAAATGAGCATGCGTTTGACGTAGGATTGCCAATATTTTTTTTTTTGGAAAAACTGACCAACATTTTTTAAAACAATATATCAGACATCCTTTAAAGAGAGTTTTTTTGCCAAGAATGCCATAGTTCGATTGTAATTTTGTCAAAATTGATCAATAAAACCCGACAAAGTCATGAAACGTCTGGCTCTTATAGATATTTTAAAGATATTGATTGTATGACAAAAATAAATTAGTAGTACTATTCGAATTGACAAAATGTTGAAATTTCGAATGAATAAAGCCTAGTTTTGGTATCAAAAAATTCAAAAAGTGCCTATACTATGGGTTTGTGCATTATCGTCACCGTGTATTTTGTTGTTTTTGAATTATGAGACTTAACGTCAGGAAATTGAGACTTATTCTCACGAAAAATCCTGAAAATAATGAACAGGCCGACTGCGACTGATTGGCAAAAAAAATTTCAGTCACAGTCAGCATGTGCATTACTCTCACTATTTTTCCTGGCGTTAATTCACTTGAGAATTTGTCACAGTCTGCCTGTGCATTACTCTCACGTTTTTCCTGTCGTTAAATCACTTGAAAATAAGTCACAAATCAGTTGTGACTTATCGCCACGATTTGTTTCGTGGCATTAAGTCTCTTGAGAATAATTCAAAGCTCCTATACATTGTAAGAGTGTTTTTCCTTAGTGACTTTTTCATAATAAGTAATGTAATCACTTTAATAATATTTTTTCTTATAAAAATATTATTTATTGAGTCTTTAGCGGTAATCCATGGATGGCTAGATAATTAATATACCTGTAATGATTAGATAAAGTGGATCAATATATAAATGTATAGATATTTAAATTCAAATGGCAAATATTATAATCAAAGGAATAACTAATTTTATATTAATTAGATTTTATGTTTGTTTTTGGTAAGATAATTACTAATTGCGACCAAAAATTATATTTTTGGAATTGTTGCTGCTATATCCCAGAAGTATAGCGGTGCCATGAAGACTTCTTTAGCTATAAGCTGCAACAGCTGTGGTCTTTATTAACAGTCTCATACCCACTGCAATACTCGCATAAGGAAGAGGTGATGATGTACATACTGGGAATGTGGTTCTTGAGTAAGTTCCTGCTAAACGTCACAATGATTTGCCGGCTCAGTGACCCGTTGATATTGACAAACCATGGTTTAAGTTGTACTTGCGGCTCTATTGAGTAGCAAAAACGTCCTAAGTCGCCTACGTCATATCTCTGTTGCTATGACTCCAGAGATTCTCTCCTGCATCTTGATATGCTGAATACTAAAGAGCAGACTCACGTAGGTCTCCGTTAATTGTAGCATCTTTAACAAGTTCGTCAGCGGAATCGTTTCCTGAAATACCACAGTGAGGACGAATCCAAAGCAGACGAACATCTGCGCCTCTTTGACGTAACTCGTGTAGGGATTTGCGGCATTCCAGAAGCAGTCACGTTACCGTTGAGCATATGCTAGAATGGCTGACATGCTATCTGACGCTATACAAAATGTTTCTGTTTGACGGATTGGCGCTATACAATTGGTAACGTAGTTTCAAACTATGTCTGCTTCAAACAGACATTATGTCCAATGGACTTTATGTCCTTTTATAAAAGACATAAGGTTTATGAAACTTATGTATGTTTTTAAAAGGAGATATTTTTAAGTGAATAAAACTTCAATCGAAAACCGACTTAATAGTTTAATACCCAAATGGACATTATTTCCACATAAAACCGAAATAATGTCTAATTCTCCATTTGGACATTATGTCGGTTTAAAAACCTTTGTCCGTGGACGTTATGTCACCACACCCGATATATAGACATGCTAACGGCAAACGCTGTTTTCCCTTTTTTATTTTGATTAGAATCTTTATATATATAAAATCGGGTTTGAGTTTATTAATCCTAATTAAAAACAGATAAATTAAACATGAACTTTGTAATTAAAAATCAACATACATTTTCATTGTAAGATTATTTAGTTTATTAATTATATTCTCAACAATTGAACAATTTTTGTTGTTTCATTTTGAGAAACAACTGTTTTCGAGGTCACATATTTGCAGTGAAAATTCCCAAAGGTTGGAGTTTATTAGTGTCGATAGAAATTATATAGGTATTCTTGTCAGCAAAGCATGTTATCCTTTAAAAAAAATCCTAAAAGTATTATGGCCCTAATGGAATTGAGAATCATTTTTAAAGGATTAAAATAAATCGTTTAAAAAAATGTATGTTTGTGCGTTTGTTTTGTGACGTTTATTATTTATTTTGTGTTTTTTTGGTGACAATATTGATTCTTTTTATTAAATTGTATTTTTGGTTAATTTTTATTGTTAGCCTTTTTAATAACTAAACTGGTGCTATAGTCTTGGAGCGTTGAGTTTACGTAGCCAAATGATTAGGAACCACTTTTATTTTTCAAAATTTAAAATAAAAAATAAATATAATGACAGCTTTATTTTTTCAAACAACAAGAAAGCTTTTCGGAATATATCATGTCCAGGATATTGATATACTACACATCGACATTATTTGTCGTGAAAAAACATTTCAAATTATTTGATCACGTGATAAAATAATCATTATTGCCAAAATCTTTGTAGTTTAACTGGTTGGGATAATCATCATTTTTCCATTACCAAGATCAAGAATTATTTTAAAATCATTTGGCCTTTGGATCATTTTGTAATCCTACTCGCATGATTGTCGTTATTTTAAAGTATGAATGCTGATCTATAATATTGATTACTTTAAGTATAGATATTTATTTCGTATGTTGATTTTTGTATGACAGGCGATATTTGACAAACATCTCTAGATAATAAAATGAGAGCTCCATTAAAAAGGCTTTCATTGCCTTTAAAATCTTTAAAAGTTATATACAATGATTGTATGGAATGTTTATAAGTCATGGTATTCATACGTTTGTCCCAAAAAATAGTACCATTTTTGGTAAAAATTTCAACATACCAAATTTTTTAATTTGGTATGTTGAATACATACTTTTAATTCTTATTACTTGTATGTTTAACGGTAAACTAAAACTATAAGAAAACTACTCATAAGCAAACAAACAAATAATTTGAATTCTATCTCAGCCTCACTTATCGGTTCTATTCATACATAGAAATAGCAGTAAAATCACACCTAAAAAAAGAATGTTGGTAAAACCTTGATCCCAACTCCATCTTTCTGGTCTAAAATAAAAGAAAAAAAATGAAAGAGCTCAAACCGAACTTATATGATAGCTCTTATGGTTCCAGAGAACATTCAAATCAATTGCAATAATAATTATAAATCAAGTAGCAAATATTTTAATAATGGCAAATATATAATTATAATAATATACTTTACAGGATGTTCTTTATAGGTCCAGTTTAAGTTTTTGAAATTGCATATATTTATCTCAAAATAAGGTTGACAATAAAAACTTTAACCGGTTTAGATTCTAAATTGTGAATTTAAATTCTTGAACATTTTTAACTGAGGGACGAAAAATATTGGTTAAAATACATTTCAAATTTAATGACAATGAGATTATTAAATGTATAGTCATATGCAAATATCAATTCATTTAAAAAAATAATACAACTCAACAATCTTTATTACTTCATTGAACCCAACCAATACCGTTTAAATAAACAGTCCCATAAATATATATTCAGAATTCACAAAACTTCTTTGTTCTACAATATCATAACACAGAAGCAAGTTATCAAATATTTATACTTCGTTCGAAACCGCTTTTTCGACTTATAAATAATATACAAACAAATAAATAAGCAAACATTATCAGTGCTCGGCCCCAACCTACCTTCACGAAAAACGAATTCCAAACAAAATAAAAACGCACACAAAGTGTATATATATGCATTATTTTATAAATAAACATTTATAATTTATATCTTATACACTCATATAAATGAGATAACACCGTATCTTAAACTTGGACTTAAATGTATTCGTACACATATATATATTATAATAATATATTATAAAAGTACATACATATATTATCAAATATTATCGTAATCGCCAATTTAATTTTGCGCGAAAACACAATGCTGGCCAAATATTGTGTTTATATCCCCCATAAACACACAAAATGGAATACACTAAACAAGTAGCGGCTTTTTCCGTTCAATTAATGCATTGCATCATAGATTAAACTTGAGCTTATCAGTTACAAAATAAAACTAGCAGCTTTCGGAAAAGGTATTTGGATGTAAGAAAAAACGTTTATTTTTGTATTTTAATAATTATCAAAAAATAGAAGATAATTGATTTTTGTTTACAATTTAAGTAGGTTTCAAACAGAGATTCAAATTCATTTTTAATTATCTAGTAAACTATAAGAATATCAAAATTATTGAGAAGGTAGATTGTACGATTATGACCAAACGGTAAACTATATTTACATATACCTACTAATATAAATATACTATTACAAAAAAAACCGTCAATATACTCATTGAGAAATAATTACCTTTGATATAAATATAAGTATGTATTTATATATTTTTTCCTGATTTCTTCTATTATTTATATTTTTCTCGCTAGTATGTAGCTATTTGTGAAATTTCATTGACAAATCAAACTATTTGATTATTTATAATAACTAATGATTTTATTACAATGACTTATCCCATATAATATTTTTAGTCATATAAGTATCTTAAAGACGTCATCACGACCTAATATATGACTAAACTTTAAACGTATAGACGTCTTAACGACCGCTTTTACGACCGAAAATGGACGCTTGGGAAAGGGTCTTATAGACTAATTCTTTTGGCTTTTATATGACTTTAGTTATACGATTCTTATAGTACTATGTAGTCGTATTATTCTTAAGATAATTAGTCATATTAAAGTCATATAAGAAACGTTAGAAGGTCGTAACAATCTTTACCCAATAGTCGCATATCCGCTTATAAATATTGTCAAAGAAAAGGACAAACATATAATTCATATTTTAGTATGAGTAAGAGAAAAAAAGAAGCAAACAAACATTACAAATATTAAATCTATCTCAACCCTTCTTATTGGTAAATCTTGTATTGGTTTTGAATGTAATATAAAATGTGATCAACAAATAAAATGTAAATATGGTAACAGATAAATATTATATGGTTATTCGAAACTTTTAAATCGACTTAAAGCATTTTACTAATGGAAAAACTTCCGGGGATTTTTTTCATTGGTTAAATAGGTAAAGATACCTCTTAAAAATCAAAGCGCAACAAAATAATGAATATTACCAAAATTTAAATTTAAGGTTTGTTTTAAGTTTCTCACTACTGTCAAAACTACACTACTGTCAAAAATATTATTTAACATCATTTTTGTGTGTATACATCTGTGTTAACTTTTGCATCAACATGTACACATAACTTCATAATTACTCTTGTTTGACAGATCGGTGTACAAACCCCTTCACGAAAACAACGCCTGTAGTGAGCATGAAGGATCCCAATCTTCATTTTCAAAGTCCTTATGAAATTTCCAGGCCCCGTCTTCATTACATATTTGATTTTCAATAATTTCATTAAAATTGCTGACATCTTTTAGACAGGGTTTAATTGGCGCAACAACAGCATCATTGGCATCGTGTTTCTTGGCAATTTCAGTGTAATTTCCACTTCCACTATATATTTGGTCACGATTTCTTTTATCCACACGTCTTTATGCCCCAGAACTTTTATATCTTTCATAATCTTCAGAAAAATTCATTTCAGAATGAACATTTTTTAAATCAAAAAATGGCAGCTTATTTCAATTTATCAGTCATATTAAAGTCATTTTAAAATCGTTTAAAACCTTTAATATGACTATCTTAATATATCTTGTACTGCATTTTAAGTCATGTTTAAGTCGTATCAATTACTTTTTTATAAAGTCATATTGAAGTCATATAATGCTTCTAATAACGACGTTTTTGAGTCATATAGTAGGTCATATAATTATTTTACCGACTCTTATACAACTTTATTATTTTAGGTTGTTCAGAAGTCTTATAATTTTTTAACGACATTGGTATGACTTCGTCTATATAGTCATAAGAATGACCATTATATAACTAGGCGTTTTGTAGCTGTATTCAAAACTATAAAAGAAAAAATATATTTACAAATAAATAGACATATTATTTCTGACATATTGTAGTCGTATTGAATATATTTATTAAATTTAAAGACTCACTTATTTTACTCCATTTTATATCTTATTCATATAGAAATCGCATAGTTTTACTAAAACGACCATTAGGTCGTACAGAAGTCTGTTACATATAAGGTCATTAAAAAGTTGTATAGTTTTTTCCCAAACGACTTATTTAGGTCATATAGCAAGTCATATAATTCGTTTAAAGTCTCTTATACAACAATTATTTTTTTATAAGAAATACCTTTATACAACTAGACATGTTTATAATCGTATTCATGACTATTAAACCACTCTCATATGACTTTTGGTCGTATCAATGACTATTATACAACCATTATAGAACCAATAAGACACATAGGCTTAGTTTTCACGACTAAAAATGTTAGCTGGGATCCAATAATAAAAAGTTTAGAATATTCAATCAAACATGCGCCATTCTGACCCGTATCCGTAAATGCGTTCTCCTTACTCAGAAAACCTGGTAAAATGACTCACTGATTTAAGCTAATACATTATAATTCGACGTGTCAATAATAAAAAAAAGTACTTTAGCACTTATTCAATGACAATTTTTCCATTAATTCGGTAAATATTTATGCACCACAGAACAGTAAAAAATAATAAACAGTGTCAAGTTCGATATCGTGTATATGTGGATCAGAACAACGTAGAATTAAATATCCTTCAACCCACTGCGCACTATAAATATAAACAGAAGCACTATATAAATTGCATAGCTGATATTTACTGTTACTGTTCGTCTCCAGCCCTTGTTTATCACTTAAAATATATCTCCACTTCAGATATGTAAAGCTTTTTGTTTGATGAAGCTACCCGCCCTTAAATCAACATTATTTGGCTTTTGATCTCAGTGGCGCACTCTTTTATCCGATGGTAACACTAAAAACGTTCCAACTAACAATGTTGAAATATCCAAAAATGAATTGTTGATTACCTACTAAGTTTTAATATAAACCTAATACCGTAACAAGCACATTGACAAAAAATGACCTTTAAAAAATATGAATATAATATACGTATATGTTTTAAAGTTTCAATTACATAGATAAACTGTAGGAAAATTACACCAAAAGAACAAAAACACACAAACAACACTTTTTTACTTGTTCTAAATGTGTATATTATATAGTTATGTAATTATTATACGAAGTTGTTGTCGGCGCATCGTTCGAATGCCTGTGCTATATGATATGCAATACATTCATAAAGCGGAGACGTATATGTGTTTGTTTATCACTAAAAAATCTAATAATACATATTTTAAGTTGCTCACTTTTTTGTTTGTTTTTAAAGTTATATATCGCATTACTTTATTACATTTTTAAAATTTTTAATTCTTTAACGAATTCAATATAATTGTAAAGAGCGTCCTAAATTTCATGCAAGAAGTAATTTTGATAGAATACACAATATTTTAATGTCATTTTTATAAAATAAGAAATATGGGTTATCGCTAAAAATTGCTGTATCGCAATTTTTTTAAATTTTAAATAGTTCATTATTATTATTATTAATAATGTGGATGAAAAGCGAAAGATAAACCGAACAGACAAAGTTATGTAGTAAAGTGGCAATGCTGTTTACTAAAAAGAGAAAAATCGAAAGATTTACGCCTCCAATGTTCTATGGTTTACTGGTAACGAACACTCAAGAGATAAAGTACCTTGGTGTTTTTCTAGACTGCAAATTAGACTGGAAAAAAATAAAATTAAAAATTATGAAATGACTTTTTAACAAAGCAGACTATCAAATGATCTCCGACCAAATGCTTCCAAAATTTAACTTCAAGAAGTCCTGCGCAACAACTTTTCCTAGCAAAGAAGATTGGAAGAGCAAAATAGCACTCACACGTTAAAATAATGTGGCTATCTATACAGATGGATCCAAAGTGTTGTATTTTGTACACAACCCGCAATTAGTTCAAAAATCCCTCTGGGTAATTACTGCAATTTCAATTTCAGCCAGTATTGTTTAACTAAAAGCTATACATTTAGTAGACAAAAATATTATAATATGTTCGGACAGTCAAACTGCTTTAAAAGCACTAAACGTGTACCGAAGTACTTCCAGAACTGTCCAGGAATGTCTCGAATAATTTAGAGAGCTATCCATTTTCTTTCAATATGAATTAACCACTCGATGAATTTATTATCCATTCGATGAATTTTGTCTCAAACAATAGCTGTCCTATCGATAAATAGCTTTTCGGCGATTGTTTACAATATGAATTTTTCGAGTACCCTCTTTGCATGAAGTTTAAGAACGGAAATATACTAATAAGTTCAATAATCCTTTATGTTTTAATAAAAGATTGATATAATAACTAAAAAACAATCTCAATATAGATTTCCTTGGAATGTACTCTATTTGGCCAAAACTCATTGGTTCGAAAAGCCATTTAGTCGAATGAACTGCATTTCAATCTGGGCCTCGTGTTTAATAACCGCAGAATTACAGCATAATATTATATAATATAATATAAATTTTAATCTGACTCTTTTTCTGCTGATTCCTCATCCTCTATGAGTTATTGCTCATTAAGCGTTTTAGAACGGCGTATTCAAATTCTGCAGTTTAAAAGGAGCAAATGGGCGATGGCACTCAAAAGATGAAGTTTTTTAAGACAGCTTATGCATTTAGTCAATGCTGCTAATTTTTTTATTAGCATTTGGTCGGTGCTGCTAAACAAATAAGAGAATCACTTGAAGTAGTATGCTTGAAGCTTTTTTTGTGTTAAAAAAATGGCTGACTGCTCATACGATTTTAATTTTTTGATGTAATCTGATAATGGCGGACATAATTTGACAACGAAAACAACAAAGAAGCCGGGAGATTGCAAGCCGCTTATGCTTTAACACACTCTGACATGTAGCATTTCTTTCAACATTCAAAAACACATTCTCTCCATTGTAGTTATTTTGTTGACAATTTAACCAAAACTTCATTAAATGCTATTTTAACCACAATAACTTATAAAAAAAATCCATGGTAGCGTTTTTATTTTGTTTGTGTTTTTTTGCATTTGTTGTCGTGGAAAAATGTGATAAAAATAGGAATTCTTTTGAATGTTATTAAAAACTTGACAATAATAGGAATATATATTATATTTTGCAAAACCGCCAATTCAATATAAGAATAGCCCTTGCTTCGCAAAACTCGCCGTACTCCAAACAATCGAATGCTTAACACGTATTCGAAGAATTTGTACAATACGTCTTATAGGTTTATTATTATTATACATTTCCATGTAGACGCAATAATATGCATATTATGCACACACACACACACACATATGTGTATACATTATACAAATACATATACAAAAACACAGCTAAACACACGTAAGATAGAATGGAGAGTCACGCGAGCATTTGCGAGCAAATACTTAAATAAGTGATTCTAAAAATACATCAACGAATATATAAATATATATACACATTCATATATATACATATTATTACTGTGTGTGTGTGCGAGTGGATAAGCTTGTGTAAACAAAAAAAAACGCATTCACGGGCATATTGGAAAAAAGACACAAACTGCCAAGAGCATGCGTTGGTCTCCGCTTCTTGTCAAATCCATATCATCATTATTTACATTATATAAGAAAAAAATCCACCTAATAATATATAATATTATATAGCTTCGGTATATAGTTAAGAGCCTGAAACAACACCATTTTTAAAACGCTGCTTGCTGCGCAATAAAATCCAGTTTGTATCTTTTGCTCTGAAAAGGACCTTTTTTGGGCCAAATCGAATGCTGCTCCAGAGAGTGTTTACACATAAATCGTATCGTAACGCATTCGCACCGACTGACTCTCTCAATAACTTCGTTATGCAATTTGAAGGTTATCATGGTTATATCGATTTTGCTCGTGGGTATTGTTACCATGTGTCGTCATGCGTGGGTGATGAGCATGAGCATGCGCGCGCACCCTTACCGTATTCACTTTTTTTTTAATGGCGCGCACGTCCACACCATTTATAAATTCCATCACATTTGAACGATATCACAAAAACCACAATTGAAACATTTCATATTTTATAAAACAATTATACTGTGTACATAATATTGTTATATATACCTTGTATATTATGTGAATCGATGCTCCGACATATACACACAAGAATCCAAACGTCCTTGAGCAGACCTTCTCACTGGTGACCGAACAAAAATCGATCCCTCACACGCTTCCAGCTCCTGCGTTTATTATAATAACTTAATATATATATTTATTTATTTAGACACAGAGTATATATATATGACTATCAAAAACACACACGCACGCAATTTATGTATTCAATTAGTATTATCCGAAAATTGCTGGTTTCCCACACCTGAACTTCCGCACACCGGAAACACAGCTCACGCACGCACAAAACTAAGCGTCTACTAACGCCGTACACGTTCAACAGATCCTGTAGTCCAGGAGTTCCAATCAGAATTTATTGGATTCACTTTATATATATATATATGTGTATTGCTAAAATATAGTGTCACTGATTTATTTACTTGGGTATATTTACTAAGAATTGACACACGAGAATTAGCTGTAAGATGCGACTTAGCTCTTCCGATGCCCGACTGTAACTGAGCGTTGAGCGACCAGAGCGGGAGCATGCCTGAGTGCAGTGCGATCATATATATAATATACTGTTCTACGCCTGCCTGTATGCATATTATGTACACAAATTGTACATACATCTCTATATACGAAAACTTACGTACGTATACGTATGCTTGTACAATCTTCATATACGTGCTGTAGTTGTACTATATATTTTAATATATGCATATATATTGCATATATATTATTATCTTTTATTCTGGTCGGTGCCAGACGACGACGGCACATGGCGAGAACGGTGAAAAACAACGACTGAACTTTGTCACTAGGCAGGAGAATTTCGGATTATATACTTTGCGGTAGAAGAATGCATATAAGAATTTTGTGTGGGTATTGGTGCATTTGTGTGCGCCGGCGCCGACAGCTCGAATATGATGAGGTGCATAAGAGCTTATAATCATGTATATTCGTTAAAAGTATTTATCCTAAGCTTTTTGATAGGCTTTGAGATTTCACTCTTTTCAGGAAATGAGGTATGTGAGATGACGCCCAAATGATTCTCAATTATTCGCCGTTGACGCGTTTATTGATTTTTACTGATCAACTGGAATTGAAAATTTTGCTAAACATATTAATTGCGCATATTTTCTCATTTTCTCTTCGCTTTTGAGACACACAATGTACAATCATAATGTCGACTTAAAAAAATTTATATAAGTATTTAGGAGTATTAAAATGTTGTACTCAATAGTCAACGCCTCAGTTGGTCTAATAACATTGTAAATTTTGGTATGTCTATAAATACAAATCTGCAATGGAACGACCACATATGTTCAATAGCTTCCAAAGTTTTTGCAGGATTGCGAAGTATGTGGGTGTATGCTCACTAGGGTGGTCCAAAAATACACAGACAAAAAAAAGTTTCTTGTATAATTAAAGATAATTTAGTTTATGTTGTAAAACATATGTTAAGCTTATTTTGTGTTATTATATTTTATGTTTTAAAATGATTTTAATAAGCACTTTAGAGTTTTGTGTTTTTTTTTAACTAAAACTTATTATATTATTATTTTTAGTTATAGGACATTAGGTAACAAACATTTTTTGTTTATGCTGTAATAAAATCTGTAAAAAAAATATTTTTAATGTTTCGTTTTTATGTTTATTGCTTTTTAAATTTTAGGAAATATTCAATGAAGTACTTTTATTTTTATTAAAAAGTGTATTTGGAAATTGATCCGCACTAGTTTTGTTAAATTTAATTAAAAGACTGCAAAATTACCTGTAATTATAGTCATTGCTCATTTAAATCGGAACAAAATAAATTTATATATTAAATATGTTATTTTAGTATTAGGTCTATATTCTAAAAACCCATCTTATCTATAAACTTCATTTATTTAATAACTGTGTAACTTTGATTAATCTCAACTTAGTCATTTTTAACACTATTACAACAATTTTTAGATATTGTTATAGATAATAAATTTTCTTAAAAAACAATTAGAAATAATTTTGCAAGAATATTTATTCTTCATACTATTAATAGATATCCATCCGTACCTGCCTAAATATAAATGACAAAATTAATACCTTCTCAAATCACATTTATGATCTTTTTGATTATCACGTCCCTATTGGACAAGTTAAAGTAAAAAAAAATCAGAAGTTCAAACGCTATTCATTTGCGCGATATTGCTTATAGAGATGGGTAAGAGATAGATCCGTTGTAAACAAGGAATGTTATAAAAGATTTACAAAATCAGAAAACTTGATTATTCGGAGGTCATGTAAATAAAAATATACCGTTAAAAAAACTGTGGAAGAACAAAAAAAACCTAGGCCTCAAACCAGAGACCGAATCATACGATAACCAATTTAGTCAAAAATGCTTCTTTCTCTTACCCTTTAACTCTTCAAACAAACTCAAACCTATATGCCGTCCTAAATGATGTTCCACAGTACTATGCCCAAGTATCTGAAATAGATGTACTAAAGGCATTGTTTTCAATTAAGTTGGATGCCGTTGGATTAGACAATATATATATCTTAAATTCCTAAAATAATTATTAAATCTTTGCTACCCGTTTTGTCTAACATTTTTAATACCATTTTTTCTACTTCAGCTTTCCTATCAGCTTGGAAACATTCAATAATTCACCCCATTCCCAAATGTAAAACACTGCTAGCTTTAAAAGATTTCCGATCCTTCAGTGTTTTACCGTCATTATCGAAAGTTTTTGAACGTCTTTTTGTTGACCAAATAAACCACCATAATATCTCTGATAAAATATTACCTCCTTTTCAATCTGGCTTCCGCAGTTTTTTATTACGTCTTCGGCTTTGACAAAGATCTGCGATGGCATTCTTGATAGGTTTACTAATTATTCTCCATGTTTATAAATGAGTTACCTAGTTATTTTAAGCATTGCAAAATACACCTGTTTGCCGATGACTCATAACTATACTGCACTGGTTCAACGCACAACTTTAATAACATAGTGAAGGATGTAAATAAGGATCTGGAACTGGTTTCTATCTGGTCAAAATCAAAATGTACACAAACTTAAACGATTGGATAATGTTTCGCGCTACGAAAATAGCTTATTTAATTGTTCTTTATTTAATTATTTAAAATACTTATTTTCATATACTATTTACAAAGTAAATAATCCGGTCAACCGGAATATTTGTATGAGAAGATAAAAATAAAATGATGCTAGTCGAACAAGAATAATAAAATTACCACGAACTCAATCACGATTTGCGGACATAACATTTGTAGTATCAGTGGCAAAATTATGGAATTCTCTAGATGCGAGAAGAGTTGCTACTTTTTGTACTGTGATGTTATTTTTGCAAAAATGTCGGGAACCACTTTAAATACGCTACAACGAGCTCTAAATGCTTGTACCAGATTCGTTTCCTGCCTTCGTAAATTCGACCGACTTGGTATTTAAAAAAAAATCCTGGGTTGTTCACTTAATAAAGAAAGTGCTATCACTTAAAAAAAACATCGTATATATTCAATATCCTGCAATTTTCTTATTCTGCTCGTATGCTAAACCTTATTGTTCCAACTAATGAACCCGTGCATATAACACGTGGTTTTTTTGTTTCTGGAGTTTCTACTTGAAATTCGTTGCCCTATTCAATAAAACATTTAGAGTCTTTTCATAATTATAGTTTTTTTACTTTCCTTTTGATTTATTATAAAATAATGCGTTTCCATGTATTTTAATTTTTTAAAACTCCAGTTTTGAACATTGTTAAACACCAATATTATTATATTGTTTATTACTTATTGTAGAAAACCACGGATATATGTGTTTAAATAAATGAATTATGTAAAAAAAGTATGGTTTTAATCTTTAAAAGAAATATCAAACTATACTTTTAGGATTGGGCCACAAAGGATCAATAGTACTAAATCCGCACAATACCAGCGTGAAACTCGTAAAAAATAGATGTAAAGTCACCAAAAAATATGTGATACCCAGAGATCTAGTACTACAATGGATTGGCAGATACTCAAGATACTAAAAAAATATGTGCATTTGCGTCTTATTTGTGTACTGTGGCGTAGTTTTTATATTTATGTAGGGTGTAGCGGTATTTGATAACACATTTTTAAAAACTTTTTTTACATAGCATTTCAATATTTACTGAGAAACCGGATGGTAGTTCTAACTTTTTAAATTGACAATTTTCAACAAACAATCAAAAATGATTAGAGGAACAGTTATTAATGGTGATATTTACAATACAAATTGCTACTATCCTAACCATATTTCCAGAGTTGGTTGAAAAACTACCGGTTTTGAGTACATGGTAATTCGAGAGTCTCAGTACCTAAATATATTTAATAGGTAAAACTAAAATTTGTTAAAGATATTTATAAAATAAATAATAATGTCCTTAATGTGATTAAAAAATAATTTTCTGCATATTTAAGCAATATATCTCGGTTTAATCATATAATTGCGAGATGTTTATCGGGATTTTTTTAGATTTGTTCAAACTGAAAAATAGTTTAAAATTATATAAAATTTGTAAAACAAGCAAAGTGAATTATTAAAAAAAAAACAACTATAAAACACAATGCTTAAATATAAATTCTATATATTCACTTATATTGTTTTTTATAACCCAGCTGAATGGTGAAGAGAATAAAGTGAAAAATATTTGTTTTGGGTACATACATAACAAATACATAATAAATACATAAATAAATAAATACTATGCGTTCCTGAAAGATCTCCGTTTGCATGTATGTCATAGACTTTCTTCTTAAAATTCTCCAAATAAAATGGAGGGAATTAAAGTTTGTTTCACCAACCGCTTTTACTGATAGCCTGCCGTTCTGTGGCCATGCGGAAAATCTTCAACACAAAAATATATTCATTTAAATCAAACGTACGTCACTGTATTTAAAAAATGAAAATGTCTATGAAAAATATAGGGTGGTCTTGAAATCCGCAAAAAATCTTCAAATTCAAAATCCCATAATCGATCAAATAAAAAAAACAGATTAGCAAAAATAGAAAGCACGAATTATCTCATAATAACATATTACATAAAATACGAATTATCACATAAAAATCAATGTGTATGAGATTATAGACTAAATCGAATCGTTTGTAAACAAAATAGTACATAAAACCAAAATGATTTTGTAAATATACAAATTATCTCATAAAATAGGTTTATAGACTAATTCGTTTTAAAACAAATTATCACATAAAATATTTTTTCCAATATTTTTATGTAATAATTCGTTTTAGAATTTTCGTGATATTTTGTTTACAAACGAACTAGTCTTCAATCTTATACAAATTGATTTTTATGTGATAATTCGATTTTTTTATGAATTTACCCATACATTTTGAAATTGCAGATTTAAGCTTTATTCAAACGAATAAGTGAATAAATAATATTCACGAGCAAACCAATTTTCCGGGTATTCTTACTGCAGCCCTGGGGTACGCAAGGTTTTAGGTGCTCAC
>JAAAKO020039519.1:0-12312 GCA_010015015.2 Bolitophila cinerea
AAATAATCATTCAATCAATCAATCATGCAAACAATCAATCAATCAACCAATCAATCAAGAAAGCAATCAATTAATCAATCAATCAATCAATCAATCAATCAATCAAAAGTCCCAAACAGGACATATACAGAATTAAACAATCTAGATAATAAATTAGCCATTTTTAAATTTTAATGAAACGATTTTCTGTAATCTTGAAAATTATCATAATAAATCGACCAATCTAGCAGAAATAAAATATTACAATCTAGACCAAATTTTTGTAAATACAGAAAAAAAAACAATTTTAGATTTTTACAAAAAAAAAATGGTAATCAATCAAAGCAAACAAACAAATGTAGCCCAATCATATAAAGTTTATCTAGCCAAGAAAACCGATGCTCTTCGGCAGCGATTTTATTTATTTTTTAAAGTTTCCTCGGTTTTGCGCAAAACTTACAGAGTTATCCAAGAAAAACACTACAAAAAAAAAATTTAATCAATTTTGAAAAAATTCTAAAAAATATTTCATTTTCAATTCTTTACAATTCTTTAGACAAGTTGAAATATTTTTATCTAATAAATGATAGATTTTCGGAAATGTACATTAGATTAATAATAATAGAGTATCCCGTCGTGAAAGATTATGGCTGGACGATCTGCACGCAGGTCTCTATTCGGACCCATTGTGCTGCTACGATCTTGTCAGGATCTTATAATGTAAAATATGTGTACTACACATTTCTTTGTGGTTGATACCACTACTGTCGATCCTGTGATTTGCTGTTAAGCTCTAGAATTTCCCTAATCACATCCGACGGGTTTACTAGAGAGTTTTGGCCTGGATTGCTCCTGGCCGCTGTGCAGTAATGTATAGCCTATCTACGGTTGGAAATCTGAGGACGGTGGCCGACACTTTTGTAGACTGGTAGAATAGGAAATTAGCTCCGTCCATCAGGGTCCCATTGAGGATTCTCTTGCTGTAAAAACCATGCAGAAACCACTCTTAGTTTTCGCCTTTCTTTTGAGAGTCCATTTTGTACCCGAATCTCCAGGGTTTATCCACTCGAATCTAACTTGGACCCTGTCGTCAGCTACGTCCTGTTCTCGAGGAATATTTATAACGATTGTCCTAGATGACGGAATATTGTCCAATTTAATCACAGGTATATTGCAATTTTGAACTGCAGATTCTTTAACGGCATCCATGAGCCACAGATTTGGTTGTGAGTCTGCTGCTGTGATTCTGTGCACCCAGTTCGATTTCGATGTGGTGTGGAATCTGGGGACAAAAGCAGAATCACAGACTGCATCTATAGCTTCAGAATTCTATCCGACTGCTCTAGACTCGTCTTCCGATCCGGGTCATTCACATCTGCGGTGGCAATCCTGATTTTACCAGCCACAGTTTCTACAAAACTGCGAGAAAGGCTGGGCTTGTTAGGAACTTGTCTCTTTTTCGCCGCTTTTTCTTGTAGCGAAGAGGTGTCGGGGACTATCCTCTTATTGGACCCTTTCGAGTACGGGCTTACCATCCTTACTCTTCTTCCTTTTCACCTCTTCTCTTTCTCTCCTTTCGACTAACATATTTTACTTGTAATTAGCGAGCTAAAAAACTGACTCTTTATTGGCCAACCAAATAATATAGCCTGAATTTGGCACTTTTCATAAAACTATCAATCAATCGCAAATAATCTACCAAAAATGAAATCCTTGTGTCTAGTAGTTTTCTATGGTCGTGTTTCTTCAATTTTGAAGACTTGAAATCAGTCTAGCTTAAAAATGGCCACAATTCAGCAATTCTTGAGACATAAACAAAAATGTAAATTAAATGAGTAATATTTATCAATTTTGCATATCTTATAATCTAGATCAAATATAAGAGGTTTTTTAGACACAAAAAGGCACAATAGTTTAATCGTAAAACCTCATATCTTTTTTACCTAAATTAGCGATTTTATCAATATCAATCTAGTCAAATTATACAAAAATTATCTAAATAAAATGTCAGTTAATCTAAATTTGGACAGAGATTTTTATTTATTGAACTAAACGGTCCGATAATAGACTATATATAGATAAATTTCAAATAAACATAAAACAATAAATAAATGATTTATTTTCAAAATATGTTCCTGATATTTCAAAATCACTCTATCAATCTATCATTATTTTCATCTATGCAAAAAAATATATTTTAGTTTATCTAGATAAAATTAAAATTTAAATAATAATGTTCATCAATTTTGATATTGATAATGTAGGAAAGAACTGATCAAATAGTATAAAAAAACATTTTTTTATTTATTAATAATGAAGATGTTCAATATATCCCAAAATAAGATCTGTAAAAAAAAACATTTTCATCAATTTCGAAGATTTTAAAAAATTCTTATAAAAAGAGAGTTTTTCATACAAATGCTCATAAGATAAGTTAAAAATTTATACATAATTTATTTAAAAAATCTTTAAAAATCTATCAGAAAAAAGATTGATTTTAATAAATCAAGATCTTCTAGACTAGATTAATAGCGCCAAAATGTCATATGTTCAAGGAAAAAAAAAACAACAACCAAAAAATGTTTAAAAAAAATTAAAATTAAATTAAATTAAATCTTTATACACATTTTATCGACTATCAGTTATTGCGATTAACTTCCCGTAGAATTTAACAAAATAATGTTAGTCGAATTTTCTTTTAGTTTAAATAATAGACAGATTTGTCTATTGTTATCTTTGTTGTTTATAAGATTTTCCAAAATTATGCGATTATATTTGGTATTACATTTTTCATCAGATTTGTCATTGGATTTGTCATCGGATTTGTAGAGATCATGTATCAAAACTAAATCAAATTTTTAAATAATAATATTTATTTAACCTTTAATTAAGTAAAAATACTATAATAATTAAATTTATATCATCTAAATAGGCTCAGTGTGGTATGAAACTTTTCATCAGATTTTCAATAAGAATTGACATCAAATTTAACATAAATTGAAGAAGACATTTGATAACAACCTGACAAATTTAATGGTGAATCTGATGAAGAATTCAAGAGATCTTTATTTGTTATCTGATATCAATTCTTGTGACAAACTGAACTCAATTGGATAAAAATTATATCCCAATAAGAAACCCGATTTGTTATTGATAATGATAAAAAATATTTGTAAAAAAAATAATATTGATAATATTATTCGTCCCCATCACCAAAACATAAAATGTATTTTCATACTTTGATTTTTAAATGAAATTTAATGAGATAAAAGAAATCTCGTCTATACTCAGTCACAAAAAGTCTTTTATTTTGTCAGAATTTATCAAAAATCCACCAGCCCTTCTAAAACTGACCTTTAAATAATCTCTTTATTCAAAAAGTCCTCAATGTATAATATTGCCATGATAACGACCCTCAATCTCTCTCACACCTCTACACACCCAACAACAATAAACCAACGTTATGTATTTAATTTCTGCTTACTTCTATTTGTTTCGTCAAATTACACACACACACACCAACACATACAGAGTTTGCCGAGAGCTTGCCCGGATCGATGCAGCGTAGTCCTTATCCCATGATGCGGAGCCGTAAGTAGGCCTAGACGTTAGCGCTAGCTTTTTTTAATTTATATACTAAATACAGACCGTTCTCACTTCTGCTCGTGCAAATGCGAATTGCTCGCATCGAGTTTGCAAAGAAAAATATAGAAGAAAGAGATACATAGATAAAGAGAGTTAGAGAGCGAGAGTGAGAGCGATCTAGAGAAACACGCTTTTTGTGTGCGAGCGTTTTTGTTGTGTATTGGCTATACTGAGAAGATAGCCACTTTTTATAAGACGACTCATGCATCGAATTGTCTATGTTATTGTAGATTCAATTATGTCACCCTTGACCTCTTGAAATTAACATTGTCTTTGTCTATTTCATCTAGGATCATCGTCTGGTAAATCGTCAACATTACCTTTGCCACATCCGCGTCCACCGCTCTCGAATCGTGACCGGGAACGTGATCGCGAACGCGATGGTTACTACAGTGATCGCAACGAATTGATTCGGGAGCGCGAGCGTGAGCGTGAACGCGATCGAGGCTATCTAAGCGATCACAATTCAAGGTACTATTTTCGAAAATGTCCTTAAAAGAATATATTCAATTATTTAAATTCAAAATCTTTTGTGCAAAGCTTCTCGTCATCACGATGCGCCACATGCATTGGTGAGTCGGCACGAGCACAGTGGTTCCGACATTCGGACGGCTGGCGATCGGGCAGCTCAACGCTTGGCTCGGGCTCGGGTCAAGGAATACTGACATCGCAGGGCAGCAGTGGCCACAAGCGCTCGCCATGGGACTCATTGCCGTCGTTGCGACAGGACAGCAGTCTCAATGATTCGGGCTACAAGAGCGCTCGCACGGATTCGTTTGAACAGAGGTATGAGATATTAAAATATATACTCAGATAAATCATAGAATTTAATATGATTCTGAATTTTATCTTCGAAATAGGGGTGTATTTGATAGACAGGACAGTCTACGCTCGGAGTATTTGAGTGACCGCGAATCGAAATATGGAATTGTACAGCAGGCCTCGATTGACAGCACCGACTCGAGGCAGTGCTACTTGACATCATCAGAGGTAAGTGAAGTGTTTTTCTACTTAAGTGTTAGATGGAAGGGTAAATTTTGAAATCTATAAGTGTACGGCTTGTATACAGTATAGATGATTTATACAAAGACCTTAAAGAGAAATCTCAACACTATACCAAACAAAGATCCCTTTAAAGAAGGGATCAGAACCAGAAACTTACGAACTATTACGATAAATCTGTAATAATAAGTTAAAACAAATTCCAAATAGTATATAATAAATTTGGATATATTTTACTCAGAAACCTAATTAATCTAAACATGTCATAAGTTTTGAACATATTTTATACAAGATAACTAAAATAACTAATGCCAATTCTATAGAATTTTATAAATATCTTCGTTTTATATTCCCAAAATTCCTTTTAAAATCTCGATTACATTCTTTAAATATTAAAATGTAATTAACAAATCACAAATTTTGGCTCCATTATATTTTATAATGTATAGTCCTAGTGGATCTTCAAATGTTAGGTCATCTGGAAATGAGTTTCTCGAGAAATAAGAAAATTACTAACGGAATAATCATTTTCATTTTAGATACTCATAAATTCGTAGTATATAGAATTTAAATTAAAAAAGTTTCAATTCAATCTATAGATATTCAAACAGAATTCTGTCATGGAATTCTATACCAATTTTTACAGTCAATCTAGATGATATGAAAAGGACCAATTACGGGTCCTTCACTGTCACCGAAAAAATATCTACGGAATCCTATTCAGTTTGTTTTTTTGAGACAGTTGAGAACAAACATGTTTCCCAAATTGTGATTAATAAATTTAAAGAATTAAAATTATAAAATTTTCTATTTGTATATATACCGATTTTCAAATTTTTCTATTTAAATTCTTTAAATTTATACAATTTAGTATTGAATATGGGTTATCGTATTTTGTGACTAAACTAATTTAAAAAAATAAAATTACATCCGATGGTTATTTTAACCATTATTATATTTTTAAAGTTAAATTTCACAAAAATAGAAATTAAAAGCAGGTATACGTATAAATTAATTACACTATTAAAAAAAGCATCAGACTTATCTAATATATCTAACAGCAAATCTCTGACTCTGTTAGTTCTTCTATTTAAGAAACAATGGAATAACTTTAAAGTGTCTTAATTAAAAACATTTTTGCTTGAACTGATGAAACTCAATTCATATCATTCATATTAACATTATCATTACCATTTCGCTTTAAACGCTCTTCTAGCTTCTACTCCAAAAGTATTAAATTTGGAAGCTCTTCCTAAACTCATATCCTTACAGGAATAGAATTTCAATACGGATTATATCGAAGGTCTGTCAGTAAGCTTATCACTTACGACCTCCGTAAATCCTTTCAATTCTGGTCATGGTGTCTCTTAGAGTTATTATTACTTTACAAAAGTCAACAAAAGAAGATGAATCATTGAGAAAACGATCTGTCTTTCCAGAAGTTTTGATATATTTAAAACAAAAATAGTAAGCCTCATTGATACTTTTATCGACATTTTTAAAAATAGCGAATACAACTTTGTCCTTTGTTTCCTAAATGCAAGTTTCTATGTCACGCAAGTATGTCTTTAATTTCTATAAATATCGGTTACACTTTTACCAGATACTCTGGGATATGTGATTTCTTTTAATCAATATTTTGTCCATTTTTCTTTTATTGCGGATTTAACGGGCTCCTGTCTATTTAATAATTCTATTTCTTGGGTTCACCCGCCTAACGGAGCTATTTTACAATGACATTGACTGTAATTTGTACATGGCCCTTTTTTGGCTGCACGTCTCTGAAATATTTGACCATGTTGACTGTTTAACATTGAACTTGGCAAGTTATCTTAAGGTTTATGGCACCTATGTGTAATTAGACATTATACAATTACTCAATTCATTTCATTTCATCCGAAAGATTACAAAAAATTTGCCGGATTTAGTTGTTTAACAAAACAAATATTATTTGATACTTGACTCCTTGAAAAATGATCGAAATTAGTTGGTAGATTAAAGCAGCACCGACATCGATGGCGACATTCCTCAATTGTTGGCATAACATATATGTTCAATCTTAAAATCCATTCTAATGATTTAAGGACAGTGTTGGTCAAACGTACACCGGTTCTGTAAAACATAAGCCTTAAGTTTTACGCAGTGCCATCTATTGACACAATTGAGAAGTTTTCTCTAGTAAGTTACGAACGAGCATTTCATAGCAAGTCTAGCATGCTCTAAATAATCCGAAAAGTTTCTGATTTTCATGAGAAATTGCAGCTTGGAATTTAATTGAAATTTAAGAATTGGACTTTTAACATATGGAATATTGAATTTGTTTATAGAAATCAATCATTTTACTCATTGTGAGAAATTGACTGAAAAACTTTCATTTCGAAAAATTTACTTTTGAAAAACGTAATCCGTCTCGAATCCATCTTGCAACCAGGCTGATTAAAAAAACATAGCAAATACAAAATTGGACAAAGCAAGAGAAAACGTATTTTGAATAAAAATTAAATGTACTACGATTAGCCAAATTTTGATTGGCCGAATGGTACGGTTGTCCGAATTACAATTGGCGGACTATACGATTAACCTGAATTATTTTCATTAATGTGATGTAGTGGACGTTGCCTTTATTGAGAAATTCATATTTTTCCTCCACAGAATTGTCTTAAAGAGATAGGGGAGGTTTAAAGTTAGGAATTAATTTAAAAGGCAGTTAACTATAAAGAAGAAAGACCAATCGTGTCATTCGAATAATCGTTTTTTTGGCCCAATTTGACTCATCTAATTGAGACTCAAAAGATATAGGGCAGCAATTAAAATGATCGAGTTTTTCTAATTAATAGCATTTATCTGTAATTTTGTAAAATATGAGGTTTTGATGGAAATATCTTAAGTGGCGACATTCTATGAAACAAATTAAAAAAAATCTATCAAATTTATTTTTATATTTTATATTTTGTCTATCAGCATTAAAAGACTGGGAATGAAGATAGTCCAAATAAACATAATCACTGTATTATAGCTCAGGACATCATGACCTAAACCATTATAAACGAAGGAGCTGATATATTTATTATCATCAATTTCAACACCTTTTTTTGGGTAAAACTAAAAGTTGGTCATTTTTACAGTTGTTGGGTAGGCCTAGTTGGTCCAGATGATGCTAGACAGACAATCTAGCTAATGACCCACACGGGCGAGCCCCGGTCATCATAGGTAGTGTCTTTAAGGATAATTATTGTCTATAAAAATGAATATTTTTATTTTTGCAATATCCCATATCTACTCAAAAATATAGATATAGTTTTAATTTTTAATGCAATAAGGTCTATTTACTTTTGCATCTCTAATAACATAAAATATTAAAAAATATATATTTTTAGGGAAAAATATTATTTTGTTAATAACATTGTTATAGTTAATTACTATAAATATATTTAATTAGAAAATTAAAGTGTTCTTCGCTTCCCTGAATAATTGTTTGTTTTTGTAGATAAAAACTATTGAAAATAATTCCTCGACAATAAAATTTATTTCTGTTTTTTATTGAGTTTTTATTACAAAAAACTAACTAATTTATAATTACTTCTTGTAACTATTCAGCACATTTTCGACGATTTAGACTAGTTGAAAATGTTATCGCCTAATTTGGTATTTACTGGATTCAAAAATCTTGGATTTCATAATACCAGAATACAAAATATCAGACTACATAATTTGGATTTTAAAATCACATATTTCAAAATTTGTGGTGTTAAAAAAAAACTGAAAATAAATTTTACAAAATTACTGAAATATATTTTTTTTAAAGTAAAAATAAATAATAATAAAATACAAATTATGTTTTATTGAATTGATGATATTTAAAATTGAAAATATTATTTTTTCTTTAAACAATTATTTATTATTTTAAAAAAAAATATGAATATATATATACATATTTTTTTTCTATCTTACGAATATCTTTTTGAATTGATAAGAATATGGTTTCAGAATTTATTTTTTTAAAGAATAATAATTTCGAAAAAAAATTCAGAAACATTACCTTTTATGTCATTAGCATTTCCGGAATTAGCTTTTCATTATAAAAATCAGCATTAATTTTGTTGTCGTTAGCTTTTAGAAGAACAGAATATTTAAGAACCACTTTTTTATAATCTCTTTTTTAGATTAGCAGTAATTGCGAATTAATATCACATTTGCAGTTTCCGGGAATTAATTCCGCCTTTGCAGTTCCAGCAAATATAATATCAAAGTAGCTAATCTCAAAAAAGTAAATATACAAAAAGTTTTTCCTAATATATTTGTTCTTCGTAAACTTAAGCACAAAGAAGTTAATGTCAATGTGTAATAGTAAAAAAGCTAATTCCAGGTATAGTAATGCCATAAAAGCAAGCTCAAAACTTAATTCCGGATAAGTAAAGACCAAGATTCTACAAATAACAGTATAGTAAGAATGTAGATTATAAAGGGATAAAATAAAACGCACGAATTAGCAATGTGCGATTAATCGATTCATCGATTATAAATTATTATTTTTTATAATCGATTTATCGATTATTGGTTTTCGATAAATTGATTATTTCGAATAATCGAAATTAACAGTATCGGTATGCTCTGGCATATTTTTGGAATCATTTTCTGCTTCGGAGAGTTTTTTTTTTGTCTATGGCTGTTCGGATTGGAATGGAACTTCGTTTCTAATGGGGTAATGACGACGAAATCTTTCTAAAAATCTATTACTTCTTCCCTGAATATTCCTATCAGGCTATTTGGCATATGGCTGATGGAATATCTGAAAATTCCCATCATGCTATTTGGCATATTTTTATATTATTAGGAGCACCTTTTTAATTTTTTAGGTGAACAAACATTTTTTGTGGTACATTTTTAATTATTTGGTGGGCAATATTGAATTTTAGAGAGCTTCATTAGATGCCTTTTAGTTATAAGCGTCTTGATGAGTTATTTTAAAGAGTATACGAGTTATACTTTATAATAATCGCACATTCCTCCTACGAATATCATTATTTCATTTTGTAAAATAACAATACATTTTAAGATTTTAAACTTTAAAAAATGGCTTCATCTAATTTAAAAAAATGCAACGATTAACATCAGACTTAACAAAAATGTATATAAAAAACAAATACCAACAAAAAAAAATCAAATTTATTTTAAATAATGATATTAAAGCTTTCGCGTCAAACTATACACCAACAGATGGGCGAGTTCCGTAAGCTTCCCTTTTTTCAATCTTATAAAAAGCTCACCCACGCAAAACTTTCATTCCCATAGAAGAATTACGGTTTCAGAAGTAAACTAACTTACCGACGACAGAGAATAAAAGCAGTAATCATAAATTCTAGCCATCGCGCAGTTCTACCTCCTTCTTTTCCCCCTTAATCCACCTCATACACACTCACACACACCTGATGTGCGGAAAATCCAATAAATCAGTCGCTGTTCAGAAATTATCTTAGTCCTCGACCCGGTGCGGCGCGTCGGAGGTGATGCAAGCAGATGTTGCGCTTTCAAAATATATATGTATATATAATAATAATATATACTACATTCTTTTTGCGGTGATCTCGTTATTCATAATATACGAGTATAGTATGACTTGTCGTTCCGCACAGTCGCCCTTTGTCTGGTGAACAAAACAGCATAGAAGCACACATTTAAACACACACACACACACACACACGCAGACCAGAAAGCTGAAACCAACCCCGTAAAAAATCATAACGGTACGCTACCCAGTGCACACAGAGCAGAAATGCAACAAAATGTGCACCGACAGCGCGGAAAAATTGGGTCAAACTATAACCGTGACAGTGTGTGAGTGTACGCGCAGACGGTATATAATATACTATATACTCGCTGCACACACACACATACATATTCAAATACATACATACAATATGTGCATGTACACACAGGCACAAAGTTCAAAGAAGGTCAGTGTGCTGGTGCTGCCATTCCAGCCGCCGACATACCGTTTTTCCGCGCAAAATGTTTTCCATGCACACGAGAGTGCCCCAAAGCACGTTTGCAGCTCGAAAGCTCTGCGCGAGTATCTACAATCTACTCTACATAAGTATATTTATATATTCTCTATTATAGTCGGTATGTATAATTTGCTCGTTATGCAAGCAAACACTGCCCGCCGGGTGTGTGTGGGTGTGTGTATCTGTTTGTGTGTGTGTGTGCGCGCGCGAGAGAGGATTACATAATTGATTGCTTGGATTTTCCGTAGAGCTTTGTTCAACTGTAATCGAGTATACACATTGCGAGGAGAGGGAGAGAAAGGGGTGAGCATGCAAAGGAGTGTGCGCCGAGAAGCTCCGTGCGAGCTTTTGAATTATGACAATTATTTTAACATTGAATAGAAGCCAAACAATAATTTAATGGAAAATACATTAAATGTTAAACATTGTTTGCACACTAAGGAATTTAGTATACTCACCAATTTAATTTAATTCGAAAATGCAACTAAAGAAATTCACTCGGGGAAAGTTGTTGCATGGACACGCACACTTAAGCGCAGTCCATACTCTCCAACAATCGAAAGACGTACAAAAATACTTTTCAAATTAAGTACACGACAATGCGAGGGAGTATGATGGCAGGACAACATCGCCCATATAGGAGAATGCAGGCAGATGCAAAACGAGGTTCGTTGAAGCGAGCTTTCGCACGGTACGGAAAGCACAGGAACGACCTCGTGCACGTCCTCGACCTGTGCATATATACATTTGTGCAAGTGAGTGTATGTATTTAGAGATACAGACGCAAGCTTTTGTTAGAATTGAGATACATAACAGTATATATATATATATATATATATATACATATGAACATTTTACACACATATTATGTGGGACGCCGGGTAATGCCAACGAACTGTTAATGCCTTGGAAAACGACACTCGGAGGGCAATAGCTTGGCGAATGTGTTATTTGAAGAGCACGGTATAATGGAATGGTGTTTAGTTGCAATAGTTTTTTTTTATTTGGAATAAGTTTTTTAAATTGAATTTCATGGTGAAGATAATATTTTACGGGAATTTGTCCAGTGCAATAGTAGTGGTTTGTAGTTTGTCTAAAAGGTTTTTTGTTCTGGGTTATTATTAATAAGTATTTAATGTAGAAGTGCAGAATGATTTTTTTCATCGCATTTATAGGGCCTTTACGTTATACACGGAGAGAGTAATTGTATGGATTGTAAGGAAGAACTTTTCGAAATATTATTGAACAAGAAATTGGTTTTCCAAAAATCAAACTTTTGAAGTATATTAAAAAATTACATTTCGTCTTTTGTGGATATTTTTTTAAAAGAAAAATATAATGTTGTGAGTAAATAAGTTTTGATTAAAAATAAACTTTATCTTTTTTTATAAAAAAAATAACACAATATTTTTTTCTATATTATAAAAGATTTTAAAAATATTATTACATCAATTTATCCTAATCCTAAAAAAAATTATTAGAAGTTCTGGAAAAAAGACTGTTTCACAGTATGAAGAAATGTATCAATTTTCAAAAGATTGCAAAAATACAGCCTAAAATTATAAAATATCACACAAAAAAAGTTAATCTATGTTTCCAAATTTCTACCAATAATCTGCCTACAATAAAATTTCTGCCAACGATAAATTGGTAGTTTACACGAATGTCAGAAATCGAGCTC
>JAAAKO020039530.1:0-12310 GCA_010015015.2 Bolitophila cinerea
ATTGAACCTCTGTAACTTGTAAACTAATCGTCGGAGTGTCATGAAATTTTGACAGATATCTTTTTAAGGTTAGTATTAGTACTTCCTACAAATCATATGGATTATTACATAGCAACGCCATCTATATTTCATCCTACGGACTTATTGAGTGATGTGTTATATGTGCTTTTTCTCTATTTTTCCAAATTGTAAGGTATTTTTATGCCGAGATTTTTGGCTGACGGTATAACTAGGTCAAGGGATTTGCTTGCCCGTCAAACACGAATTGGACCTGTTTGGACCACTTTTGGTTCCCGCAGACCGATAGACTTTTACCGGCAATTATGACCGATGTTCATCATACGAACTTTAACGGACATTAGGAGGACTACTTATTAAATAGAAACATTCTTGGTTTCCGCGGATCGATAGACATTTATGGGCAATTATGATCTTTATTGTACAAACTTATACATACCTGATGGCGACTACTTTATACATAGAACCCCCGCAGACCAATAGACTTATAAGGGCAATTATTACCGACCTTAAAATGCGACTACTTTATAAATAGAAACATGATTTTTCTCCATAGAAAATTTAAAGAACTCTAACTCGAGTCCTATATGATTTCGCGGAATATATCTTCAGATTAGGGATTGGGGAAGCGCTTTGCTACATTTTTAACATTACAGCTGTTTTAAAGGTAGTCACACCAAAAAAACATATAGATCTAAAGCTTAAAGTTGACGGTCCTCAAGTGTTCTCACACAGGATCTCACTCGGAGTGTGTGTTCTCACGTCGCGTCGGTATCAAATCAGAGGTCTGCAAACAACAAAAAAAGAAAGTCTTCTATTCAGATTTTATGTTTTTTTGTAGTTGTAGATTAGTGTTGATTTGAGAACGACACAATTCCGTCACAATAACAGTTTGTATTTTTATTTATCGAGTCGCCCTCTAAAAAACGCCAAAGATTCAGATTTGTTTCCTGATCACTGTTTATATATTTTTTAATGGTGGTCAAAAGCCATCCCTCTTTTAGGTGGAATTTCAAGATTCCATAAAAAATCCTAATTGAACAAAAAGATAAAACGGGACGAATAAATCGAGTAAATAAATAAGATTGAATAAATGTTGCTAAGGATATAGGACCTAGGGTTAAAAATAATCGGTAATGGAAAAATTTTGAGATAAAATCAAATGAAGCAGTTATTTAAAAAAAAAATTATCCCTATTATTATTTTCTTAAAATGTCATTTAAATGTCGTACAAACTTAAAAAAAAACTTAAAGAGGCATGGACATTTGACCACCATAAAAATATGTACACAGTAAACTGGGTGTCAAACTGAACCTTCGACGTTTTTAGTTTAAACGTTTCTACTCCAAAATTAGCCTTTCAGCCCTTTCGACTATTAAACTTCAATTAAAATATTAAGGGTAGGGGAGTAAAATGGATTTTAAATAGTAGCAGCATTTGGAGATTTTTAAATTTATGCCCCTAATTAGTCGTCAAGTAAAGTAAAACAAAAATCCTTGTTTTTATATAAAAAAAACTGTTATCCTTGTAGTCGAGCGTTCAACATGAATATAAAATTACATAATTTTTTATATGTTTGGAGTGAATAAAATCATAAAAAGGAATATTATAACGGCCACCATAATATATAGTTTTTTGTTTTAAAGTAGAATTAATCTTTAAATACAAATCTCTTCGCTTCCAATTTCTAAGAATATTTCGAAAAAATGGTCTGACGCTTTTCTCTGATGATTCGCCTATCTTGAATTTTAAAAACGATTTAATTTCCAGGTTATATCACAGGACGGTGCGAGAAACGGCGAACAAATTGGGTGGTGATCACTATTCAGAATGATAACATGGTCGAGGGCTATGCTTGCCCATCAAACACGATTTGGACCACTTTTGGTCTTTGCAGAATTTATAGACATTTACGGGCAATTATAACCGATCTTTATTATTGTACAAACTTTTACGCAACTGACGGGTGAATTCTTTATAAATAGTTTTTTTTTTTGTTTCGCGGATTGATAGAATTTTACGGGAAATCATGACCGATCTGTATTGTACGAACTTTTACGTACCTTAAGGGCGACTACTTTATACATTGAATCACTTTTCATCCCCACGGATTGATAGTGTTTCACGGGCAATTTTGACCGACTTTTATCAAATGAATCATTTTTGGTCTCCATTTTTAATCCGCGTGGACCGATAGACATTTTCGGGCAGATATGACCGATCTTTATTGTACGAACTTTTTCGCACCTGACAGGCGACTACTTTATAACTATACAAACCTTTTTAGTCCCCAAGGACGCAGCCTGGTGATAGACTTTGTATGTAGGAGGTCATGTGAATCGTTTGTTTTTTTCAGTCGCCTTGGAATGTACTTATTCGTTCCGACAAGTTAGTTCAATAATGGTCGCCCGGGTTTGTTCCTATAGCCTACCTACAAACAGCAAAAATCCGCAGTCCGGCGGGCGTGACCGCGTTCGGTCCCGGAACGTACCAAGACCATAAAAAAGATTGTCAAGTTGGCGCGAGAATTATAATTAACTCTGGAATTAAGCATTATTAAACTCTGAAGGTAAATATATTTTTTTTTAATAATAAGATACGCAATTTTTAAATTCTCTCTCAAATGCCTTTATATCCCATAAGTGATGTAGATGCTAATGTTATTCGGGTTCACACGATTGGTCATATAATGGGTAATCCGCCAGTTATCATCAACATCATCATTAACGCCATCTATACATGGTTTATTTTCGGTTAGAGTTAATACTTAATAATACCCTGTAGTTCCAAAGGTTATAATTATTATTGGTAGATTTTCTTTTCCGGACGATTTGTCCCAGACACGGTCAATTGTTCCGCGGTCCATTTATGGGAACAAAATTATGCATGGCATAAATCAAAAGTAGGCTTTAGGCCTAAAATGAAAAGGAGCCAATCATACATGAGTTCTATGGAATTCGATTTGGAGCCATTCAAAGAATGATTGATTGTGATTGCTTTGTGTTTTTGGCATCTTCTTTGTATATTTTTTTATTGTTATGGTTCTTTTTGATTTTTTTTTGTTTTTCTACCTTATTTACACAAGTTTCTACGTAATTACAACAACAACATATCGCTTTTATGTGGATTTTTCGCTATAGAAACTTTAAAGAACTCCAACTCGGGTCATATGCGACTTTCGCGTATTATACCTTCGGATTAGTCCATGTAGAGGTTGTGGAAGCGTTTTGCTACATATTTATTTTAAAAATTATCGGCACCGGCCACCTAAAAAATCTAAAAACGCCTGATCACTGTTTATATTTATATTATGGTGGTCAGATAGCCATCCCTCTTTAATGGAGGTTATAATTTTGCATAAAATTAATATGACAAAAAGAAAGAAATAAAGGAACGATAAAAGATGTTTTTTAAATCACTGCATCATTATTTTATCCCTATTTTTTTCCGTTTCCGATTATTTTATACATTTTGGGAATTTTACACCCATTCTTTATTTTTGGGGCTTAGAATAGGACATAAGGGTGTAAAATGCATAATCATTATTTTTGGAACTAAAAAAAGTGTTAAAAATTAATGGAAACGGGTAAATTGTGGGATAAAATCTAATGATGCTGTTATTAAAAACATTTTTTGATCCTTATTATTACTTTTATTAAAATGTCATATAAAGAAATTTCGTAAAAACCTAAAAAATCTCCCCTAAAAGAAGGGACATTTGACTACCATACAAATATGAACACGGTGAACCAGGGAGCAAAATTAAACGTTTTAGCATTTTTTTAACGTTTCCGCTATAAATTCAGCATTTCAGTAGTGCTGTCAAAAAATCCGGTTAACAGATTAACCGGTCTTTTATTTTTCGGTTAACATGTCTTTTCAAGATTAAAAGACCGCTCCAAACCGGTTAACTGATTTCAGGTTTAAAAAAACAGGTCCGGTTAGAAAGACCGGTCAACTAGGAAAATAAATATCCGATAAAAAACCGTCCATTTAAAAATACCGACTTTTCATAAGAAATAAGATTTAAATGAGTTACATTTTTTTATAAAGACCGAATTAAAGTAAATTACGAGAAAAAGACCGTCCATTTAAAAAAAAAGATTTTCATAAGACATAAGATTAACATTATTTTTTGTTGTTGTTGTTTATTTTGGAAAAGACCGGGCCATAGAAAAGTACGAGTCAAATAAAAAAATCTTTTTCCGTTACTAAACGGTCCGAAAAAAGACCGTCCGTTTAAAAAAACAGCTTTTTATAAGAAACCCTATCCTGTCTGGACCGGTTTTTCGGTCTGGACTGGTTTTTCAGTCTGAACCGGTTTCTCGGACTGGACGGTTAACCGGTTTCATGAATTTTGAATTTTGGCAGCACTACAATTCAGCCCTTCCGACAATAAAATTTCAATTAAAATATGAAGGAGTAAAATTGATTTTTAATTTTAGCAGCATTCTCGTTTTATTAAATTCTGAGATTTTTAAATTCTCATGCCCGTGATTAGAGGTACAACTAAATACTAGGTACAAAATAATTTAAAATCTTCGTTTTTATATAGAAAACTCGACTGTGGTCGAGGGTTCAAGATGAATATTAAATTCCATCATTTTTAGGGTGAATTTGGGGGCAGCCCGATAAAAAATCGGAAAAACAACCACATAATGGCCACCCTAACATATAGCATTTTTAAAGTAGAATTATTCTTTAAATACAAAAATACAAACCTCTTTGCTCCCAATTTTTATTTCCAAAAAATGATTTGACGCTTCTCTCTGATGATCCCGTATGGAAGTTTCGAGAACTTGCTGTGGTCCGTGTTTGATCCAACAATAGCGGGACGTCAGTGGATATTTTATTAATTTGGCGCACACCAAACACTGTTTTTCCGATTGAGGCCATTGAATTTAGTTTGGCGACTGTCGTTTTCATGTTAGGTCTTTAGGTTGGAGTACTCTGAAAATTTATGTTTTTAATCCTTAAAATTGATTCAATTCAATTGAATTTATCAATGGCTTCGGTCAGATTAGCAAAAGACAACTCCGAATCAACAAAATCAGTAAATACAGGTTGAAAAACCATACCCAAATTTATAAACAATCTGACCAATCTGACATTCTGATTTTGGAAAATCCACAAAATTTGCGAATTGTATTGGTAGAAAAACAATACCCAAATTTTTGAACCAATCCAATTCGTGGGATTGGTGGATTCGGTGATGTCCTTCGCCAATCTGACCAATCTGACAATAACTACTAAAATATAATTGAAATATCATTACAAACTATAGTAACCAAATAATTTATAAATATGGCATAATTTCTGAAACGTCATTCCCCCGCACATTGCATAGAGATCTATTAAAAACATCATCACCACCGAAACCCTTCCAAAATGTGCTGTATCTTTGAGGTCATTTGCAGCGCCATCTGTACCGTTTGCGGTTCCATCTGGAATTCCTTGAAAATGTGCTGCTCATGTGTCCTCGACGTATTCCTATTGTGTTTAGCTCCAATTCTTATGGTTCTATTCGTCGTTCTGATTATCGTTGGACTTGCAGTGTATTACTTACATTACGAACAAAAATAATATGATTTTCCCAACAAAAAAATGTTTAACTTTATTTTGTACTATTCAATATCATTGAAAATTTAATAAACGATTTTCTTTTTTAAATTTAATTTCATCGTGTTCATTCAGATCGGTATACCGATTAAAAAAAACATTAGAAAAAAATCTCGATATCATTAACATAGGAATTGCATCAAACGCATCTAATCTTGAAAAGATCGCGGAAAAATGTTTGAAAGTGCAAACAATTTACAATAATCAATCAAAACCGGAGCATGGCAAAAGATAAGCGTGGCTCAGGTATAAATAGAGTGCGTGCAATAGCTTAGAATATCATATGCAATCAGTGTGTTGCCCCAGGTGATACAATGAAAGTGTTTTTGGTATTGTTAGGTGCAGTGTGTGTTGCCCGTGCAACATCGGTGGCAACACCGCAGTCTGACGATGGCATCGTTCAGATGAACGCAGAGATTCCATCCGAGGACGATGCGGATGAGTTCATTGACTCACCTGCCAATTATCCGGGTCTGAGCTACGCCACCGATATAGAGGGTCTAGAGAAACTCGGAATCGAAACTGCCAACATAGACTCGACCATCTTACGGGACTCTTTCTTATTAGTGGTATGTATGCAAACGAATTATAAAAAGAATCTTTAAAATTAATTGAGGTTTTGTTACTTATAGCCTGAGCTCATTGCTGTGTACAACTATCCCGTTGAAGTACATCACGTTACCACCCGAGATGGTTATATCCTTGAACTGCACCGCATTCCGGGCAACAGCTCAAATCCCAGCCCGGCTGGTAAGTTGCCCGTATTCCTGATGCACGGTCTCTTGGACGCATCCAGTACGTTTGTCATCATGGGTCCCGCCAATGGACTTGCCTACATTCTCGCTGACTTGGGCTACGATGTGTGGATGGGCAACGCTCGCGGTAACCGTTACTCACGAAAGCATGTCACACTCGATCCGGACGGTCGTCGCAGTCAACGTCGTCAATTCTGGGAATTCTCTTGGCACCAGATTGGTGTCATCGATTTGCCAACTATGATCGACTACGTTTTGGGTCAGACCAATTTCGAAAAATTACACTACGTTGGCCACTCCCAGGGAACCACCAGTTTCTTTGTGATGGCATCTGAGCGTCCTGAGTACAATGACAAGATCTTGTCGATGCAAGCACTCGCTCCAGTTGCATTCATGTCAAACCTTCGCAGTCCTTTCGTACGATTGGCCGCCACCTTCTTGAACACTATTGATGTAAGTAGATAATTCACATAGTTTTTTCCGAACTTGATGACCTAACCTTAAAATACGTACGTTAAATATTCTTTAGATCGCAACCAGTATTCTGGGAGTGTATGAGTTTTTGCCCACCAGCCAGCTATTGGCTCTCGGTTCCCAAGCTGGTTGCAATGATGCCGTCTGGACTCAAGGTCTGTGCGCAAATGTTCTCTTCCTGATTGCCGGATTCAACTCGGAACAACTGAACAGGGTAAGTTCAAATTCTTTCTTAATCGCTCGAGGTAAAAAAAGTAATTTCCTTCTCTTGTCTGTACACAGACTATGATCCCCGTCGTTGCTGGTCACACCCCAGCCGGTGCTTCGGCTAATAACCTCGTGCACTACGGTCATGGCATCCGAAGTGGACGATTCCGTCAATTCGATCACGGATCCGTTTCGAATCTATTCACCTACGGTAATATTCGGCCACCAGCGTACAATCTGCGCAACATCCGTGCTCCGGTTGCACTCCATTACTCGTCCAACGATTGGCTCGCAGAACCCGTTGATGTGGCCGAATTGAACGCTGGTCTGCCCAACTCAATCGGCATGTTCTTGGTGCCGGATCCATTGTTCAACCACTTGGACTTTATGTGGGCTATCGACGTAAAGACTCTGCTTTACGATCGTATGGTCAACGTTATGCGTCTGGTCGAGCAAGGTGTGTTGCCTTTGTAAAACATATATTTCAGGTCATAATAATTGTAAAGATAATAAATGGTGCTATTTTGAATTTAATAATTATTTTTTATTTTATTTTCTGATGACCAGGGGTGTCAAGAGTCAATGAGCCAAGGTATTTGAGTAGAAGACAAATGTAGGTAAAAAAACTTCAAATTTTTTTAAAAGGAAAAAAAGAAGAAAAAAACCCGTTTAAACGAGTCAATGAGCCAAGTTTCTGCTCGATAAGATAAGTGGAAGTGGGTGAAAAAGGTGTCCAAAAAACTATCGACGGTCTTAAATACTAAGTAAAGTTAAAAGAAACATTTTAAAAAGTATACATTTTTATTTTGCTAGGCATTCTTATCCTTCTTCATCAAAAACTGAATTGAGATAAACTCTTACAATATAAAGCGAAACAAATATTGAATTAATAGCAACAAAAAAAGATATCTAAAATAGTTCGTTATATAATATCAATAAAACAACAAAACACACACGAGGTCTTTTTATCTTGAATAGATCGCAAAAAATATGCGAGTGCAAACAAGAAACACTTATTAATCAAAAGCCTGGCTTAAGATAAGAAAATTTGTGATGCGAACTCGTATAAATAGAGCGGCGAGAGAGCATAGAAAATCATAAACAAATAGTTTTTCGTCGCGCAGTGATATAATGAAGGTTTTATTGATAGTGTTGATAGGTGTTATTAGTGTTGCCAGCGCTGTAGAATCAATTGTGTCCGACAATGAAATTGCTAAGATAATCGCTGAAATTCCTGATGATCTTGATGATGAATACTTTGAATACGCCGCCAATCACACAGGTTACGCCACTAGCATTGAAGATCTGGAGAAACTCGGAGTACAAACCTCTACAATAGATTCGACCATATTAAGAGATGCTTTTCTGTTGGTGGTAAATTAAAAAATATATATTTTAATTAACCAAAAGACTTTTAGTTTAAATATAAATGAAAATCATTTGTTTTTTGGTAGCCTGATCTGATTGCTGCCTACAACTACCCAGTGGAAACGCATCACGTCACCACTCGAGATGGCTATATTCTAGAGCTCCACCGCATTCCCGGCAACCAAACCAATCCAAGCCCAGCCGGTAAAACACGTGTATTCTTGATGCATGGTCTCTTGGAATCGTCCAGCACGTTCGTCATGATGGGCACCGAAACTGGACTCGGTTATATTTTGGCTGATCTGGGATACGATGTGTGGATGGGAAACGCTCGCGGTAACCGATACTCGCGCAATCACAGAACTCTGAATCCGGATGGTCGTCGTTCGGAGCGTCGCCAGTTCTGGAACTTCTCCTGGCACGAAATCGGTATCATTGATTTGCCAACAATGATTGACTACGTTCTGGCCCAGACTAACTCCACGAAACTGCATTACGTTGGACACTCGCAGGGTACAACCAGTTTCTTTGTGATGGCTTCGCAGCTGCCCGAGTACAACGATAAGATTATTTCCATGCAAGCGCTCGCTCCGATTGCCTTTATGTCGAACCTTCGCAATCCGTTCGTCCGATTGTTGGTCACTTTCTTGGGCACTCTTGATGTAGGTTTACCGACAATTAGGGACCAAAGAATCAAAACTTAAAAATAATATGTATACATTTGTAGATTGCCACCAATGTCTTGGGAATGTATGAATTTTTACCTGGCAGCCAGCTTCTAGCTTTGGCCGCCCAAGCCGGTTGCAGTGATGCGTTTTGGACACAAGGTCTCTGCGCAAATATGGTCTTCCTTCTGGCTGGATTTAACACTAACCAATTAAACAGAGTAATACCCAAAAAAAAACTATATTTTACAATCATCCTATTTTGAATCTTTTCGAATATATAGACCATGATCCCTGTGATAATGGGTCACACACCAGCCGGCGCATCGACTGACAATCTCGTACACTACGGTCAGGGCATACGAAGCGGACGCTTCCGTCAATACGACCACGGATCAATCTCTAATCTGCGCCTCTACGGAAGCATCCGTCCACCAGCGTACAATCTGCGTAACATCCGTGCTCCGGTTGCACTCCATTACTCGTCCAACGATTGGCTCGCCGAGCCCGTTGATGTGGCCGAATTGAACGCTGGCCTCGCCAACTCAATCGGTATGTTCTTGGTGCCAGATCCACTGTTCAACCACGTGGACTTTGTGTGGGCAATGGACGTGAAGGAACTACTGTACAATCGTATGTTTAACATTATGCGACTTGTCGAGGATGGTGTATTGCCTTTGTAAGGATTGCACATCACTTTTATTATTACTAGCTTATGTATAATGTTTATAAATATATGTGAATATATATTATAATAATATATTTATTCATTTACTGACAATGAGTTTATTTACATATTTTGAGCTTGATCAGAAAATTGGAAGTGGGTCAACAAATTCTATCGACGGTCATACCTAGTAAGGTTTAAATATGTATTTTAAACAAACATTTTTTAAAAACAAAATCTTCAAAACATTTTTTTTCTGAGTTTGAGCTTGATCAGAAAAGCGGGAAAGGCTCAAAAAGAATATATATAATACCAATTGCAAAGTGTCATGACAGCGCCATCTAGCGAAAGTGAATGGAGGAAAAATAATAAAGATAGTGACAACACTTAGGCTTTAAAACATTCGCTTACCAGCAAGTGAAAACAAGATAGAAATACAGATTGGAATCAAGAGACATTCTACGTTACCAGCAACGTCTTTGAGAAACGTTGAAATTACGCTCTTTGCTGGGCAATAATATCTTTGCATTCGTTTTGTCTCTGTCTAACGTAATGTGAATATTATCTTTTTCAGCATGTCCGCACAAAATTTACTTGGCAGCAGTGTTTCACAACTAAAACTCAGCTTTAAGGAACATCGGTTTCGGACAACCGGCCATGTTGGTCAAATAGAGAGGAGAGGGGAGGATAAGTATAGTTTTAGTAAGAGATTGAGAGTGGGCAGTAAATAGTGAATAGCAGAATATCGGGCAACAGAGTCGGGGCCAGTTCCTCGTCCAAAAATAATTATACAAAAGGGTGAAAAGATAAAAATGGACAAATCCCCAAAAAGTGCACGATCGTACTCGTTTTATACCTACCTGAGTGGCGCCTTTTGAGGCCTGTTCCGCGTGTGAACCAACCACGCCATCCGAGCCCCATGCCACGATCGACTAGCTTCCATTCGGTCAAGGGCCCCACAGACGATCCGACGTCATCTAGGCCCAGTTTTTTTACGGAGCGATTACACCTTGGTTCCAGCTATATAGTATATAAGTTATTTTTTGCAAATATCAATTCTAGTTAGTTTTATAAAAATGGTGCCCTTAGCTAAGATTGATGATAATTATTGGAGGGGGGAACCATCTCGAAAACACAGGTCGAGCACGTAGGCCACTGAGTGGGCCCATTGTGCTTTAACCCGTATTTTAGAGTCGGTCGTTCTCCGGAAACCTAACCGATCTGTTGACGAATTCCGCAATCTTACTAAGAGGACGAAGGCGATGATGTTACAGCGATAGCCGGTTCTGGCACAGTGGAGCGGGCTTCACTACCAGTTCTGGCTAAGAGGTCTGCCTGCTCGTTGCCCGGGATTTCTGAGTGACCAGGAACCCAAACCAGGCTTACAGGAGCGCAGCGCATGCCTTTCCAGTGCCGCACTCTGTGTAGCGGGAACTGTAGTCGGCGCGCGCCGCATCGTTGTCGAAGGTAGCTGAATGATAGTGCGAGTGTGAGACGGGCCTAACGGGCGCATCGTCACATACACTCTTACTACTAGCATGTAAATTCGTCTCTAATAAGGTGCTTGTAAACAAGTGCTGGCGCCGCAGCGTATAGCCGGCATAGGACGAATGTACATTAATAGACGTACAATATTATAATTGTTCACACACACCCGCCAACAGCTTAGTATTAGTAAGCGATGGGGTGTTAAAAGTGTTTACTAACGATTTGTGCGTGTACAGCTGGGTTTGAGATGCGCAGCATATTACGGTTGTATCTGTGGACGTATAACTGTCCACAGTTACCTTCCTGAGTGCACAGCTTATGGTCGACCAGTCTTTAAGCCAGGTGCAGGTGACACGGTGACGGTTTGTGGGTTCGGCAGTGATACAGGCAAGCACACAACACAAAACTCATACACAAACACAACACTAACGCGGATGGGACGCGCGGTGAAAAAGTGACAAACATATAGTTGGGTCACTCGAAGTGACAGCAGACGCGAGCAAACAATTGTGCGTGATGCTTCGTTGGCGGTCACCACACGACTCCCAAATACGTCAGAAATTGTGATTCAAATCTGAATTTTACGAAAAAAAAACCTTTTTAAAAGTCTCTATCTCGTATTTGCCCATGTCATTGCTCCAATCATACCAAATACCTTCCCAAATTCGAACCTAATTCATTTTATTATTTTCAATATAATAATTAACTATAAGCTCGAGTCACACGGTTTTATGCAATGCAATTCAATTTGGGTACATTGAATGAACCGTTTGAAGGTACACATATCGGGGACGACATCCTGTGGACGTCCCGGAGACGATATCCTGTGGACGTCCCAAGAAAGATATCCTTGGGACATCCCAGGGACAATATCCTGGGGACATACGACATCCTGGGGACGTCCCGGGGACGATATCTTGGGGACTTCCCGGGGACGACATCCTGCGGACATCCCGGGGACGATACCGGGGGCCATCCCCGGTACGGAGACCTGGGGACGTCCCGGGGGCGGTATCGTGCGGACCTCCCTGGGCGGCGACCCTGGGGG
>JAAAKO020039541.1:0-12310 GCA_010015015.2 Bolitophila cinerea
ACTGGAGGAAGCACAATCGGCCCATTGGAGTGCTGGCGTGCATCGAGCTGGCTCGACCTCCCCCCAAATCTATCTAAGACTTAAAAACATATAAGCATAAATCCTTATAAAGATGAGAAGAACAAAAAACATATTGTTTAATCTATATCAGCAACAAAAACATAACCTCATCTTGAATTATGAACAAAAAAGAAAAGAAACACTAAGTAAAATATTCATCAACTAAGGTACATAAAAACACAGACTCATTCACCCAATCTCAATTCTATCTGCTAAAGAAAACATCAAATCATAATAAATGTTCACGTTGCATAATACAAAATGGAATATATATTTATATTACATATAGTATATGTATTAAATCAAAATTTATATGCATTAATAAGTATATTCATGTACAATACACGGAACGCATAAGTACGCATGTTCTTGCACACACACACACACACCCACACATACTCACACACAATTTCACATACGATCATAATACAAACACCCAAGTTCAACATACATCTCAAAACAAACTATATAAAGGTGTGCGTCGTCATACCTACTTGTGTACCTTTAAGGTAACGCATGAAAGGGACTCGGGTCGCTGAACTCTGCTGCGCTGTTCATGGTCTGTGTGTGTGTGAGTGAGTGTCTTGTGCGTGTCGACGACAGGCGCTGTGAATGCTCTGAGGGAGATATGTAGTCAATGCGTTTTTATGAATGTTGAAATAATACGGATAAGTTTCCATTTGTGTTGTGCGTGTTTATTTTTGTTTGTGTGTGATATTAAATAATAGGCCTAGGGGACCAAAATAATTATTTAGTATATTTGGTTTTAAGGGAGCATAGGAAAAACATATTCGTACAACATTATATAGAGTTGAGACTTGTATTTTTATCTAGTTACATTATTGAAAAATATATTATACAATGTGTAACAGGGTGTGCCTGCTGGCTGTGGTTCGCTAGGTTTGCATTGAAATTACACACCATCATCACCAGGAACCTGTATTAGTAGTACTTGTGTATTCGTTCCGGCTCAACGAACAAATTAGGTTTTTCTTTTTCTTTTCATAGCTTGGTATAACTTATTACTCGTACATCCAACCGTCCCATATACATAGTTACATCAAAAAGGGCACACAGAAACTATGCCAATTGATTCTTTTGTAATCGAGAGAACGTTTTCTTCCGAACGCTTCCATTTAACCGATCGTATTGTATGTGTGTATGTGTGTGTGAAAATGGGGTTGTGTTTGCCCAGTTCTCGGGGTGGTACAGTGCATACATGCGGCTGAATAAAATTACGCAATCGAAATCAATATGCGAATAGAATTGTACGTTTCTTTTGAAAGCCGGAGGCACATCGCCGCATCATGAAATTCCCTCATCCGCATATTTGTTTTTTATTCAAACTTCAATTGTGCTGCAAATTCCGCGAGCCTTACTATTCCCGTATATATATATACATATATATAATCAAATAAATAATTGTATATATATACAAATACATACTACATACATCAATACTCTTTATTCTACATATATACCCCTTCTGTGTACCCACTTTTTATTCAATGGCAATTTTGTTTAATTCTTATGCGCGCGGAAATTGGTTTCGATCAATTCCGAAGTTATATTCTTTGCATAAATATGCCCTTCGTTCGTGCCGATAGTGCAATTGTCAGCGCGCAGTTGCAATGTTGCAAATGCAGTTTTATTTTCTTCGAGCGCATTTATGTAATTTAGTTGGTTTTAAGCAATTTGTTTGAAAAATGCGCTCAGTGATCAGGAACTAATAACTTTATTTGCACTACGTGCTCGCATAATGCCGTAAACCGGAAAAATTAATGATCCATTGCAAGAAAGATGCCGTTAGAGACACGAACACTGAGCAATTGAATAACAAAAAAACACAACTTATATTCACAAAACAACAATTTATACTAGATCTTCTGCGAAAAGATCGAAGAAAAACACAAATAGTTTTGCCGTGCAAAAGAACGCGTGTATGCGCTCGAGAACAAGAGATCTAAATCCAGTGAATAAATCCAGCCTCAGAATAGTTAGCCTAAGAGAGTTGTTATGTGCGCATAAACAATTGAGAACTATGCTAATGTATACACATTTAAAATAAAAATAATTTTTTTAACACTTTACTATTGCGCATTTTCTTCTCGTATGATATGAACCCATAAAACTTGTTTACAGACGTTTTTAAACTACAAGACTGTCTTTAGGATTAGATTGAAAATGGCGATAAGTAGAAATTAGAAATTCATCGTAAATCACTATACTCCAGAGAAATAAAAGTCTTCACACTTTACATATTTGACCCATGAACATATTTGACCCATGTTCCATTATAAGTTAAAAGTAAAGTAAACCTGTTTATTGGTTCTTCGGCTACTAGCACAAGATTGCGCACTCACATAAAATATGTAAGGTTACAGTAAACGTAAAATGACCAGTATGGAAATGGGTAGGAAACACGCGTACTTTTTATCTGCAGCATTAATTGGACATTATAGTTAGTTAGTTAAAGGAAAGCGCGTTAAACGGATAGGGGGATCAAAGAGGGTGATAGGGAGCTACCCGAAACCTGAGTCCATTTTAAACGGACAAGGGGGTTAAAATTTAAAAGCAACATTTTAAAAAAAAAAACATTTGGGCGAAATGTGTTAAGGAATTGGGATTGGAATTTAAAACTTGAACCTTTTGCCCTTAAAGAGAAAAAAACAGCAACAATATTCAATACTTGTTTTTGACTCATTTTTGGATTTGGTATTGCTCTTCCCAAACATTTTAACTTCCTTTTTCCAATTTGGCTTACTGTCTCCAAACTGAACTGTTTTTTGCGAAGTCCTATAATTATTTATTGTACCACTTAAATGTGTTTTAAAAAAAATCATCTTATATTTTACTCATTAGAGCAGTGGTGGCGAAACTACGGTTCGCAAGCCGCGACCAGCCATGGTGAAAAGACCAGCCGTGATTTTTCTATAACAGTTCCATAACTAGTTTGGAAATAAAATGTTTCAAAAAAGAGCTTATCCGCACATTAAAATTAATATTGACCCTTTATATGTGCAGTTGACTGACGATCGCAGGCAACATCCATGCATAATTTAGTCTGATAATCGTATACGTTGGTAGAACATATATACATAATAAAATAAAATAGTACAGTGTTTATTTAAAAGAAATGATTTATTTGAAAGAAGATAAACTTATAGATTTTAACTTTTATTCTGGTTAGTGCCTATAATAAAAGTTGAAATCCATAAATTTTATTCTTTAAAATAAATCATTTTTTTTAAATAAACAAAGTAGCTTTTGACATGTGTTTTTCATTGTTTTTAAAATATTTTTAGTTTAAGATTTGTAGACAATTTAAAAAAAGTCAAGAGTTTTTTTTCATCGCTGCTAACAAAAAAATTGATTACCGATGCTTCTAATCGTATTTCAAATAAAATAAAATTATCATTTATTGAGCGGGAGCTTAAAGATAATAATGCCAAAAAATAATTTATATTAAATAAAAGCTAACAATAAAAAAGTGCAAACAACAACAAAAAATGTGCTAAAAATAAATTATAAATGTCACAAAAAAAAATCCGCACAAATACAAAACATTGTAACAATATTTTTTTGATAATTCATTTTTGGTAACACAATTTTATTTATGGTTGCAAAAATATTTTGCACACAAATGGTTTTCTAGTTTAATTTTTTCCCTTGATTAAATTCAAAATAAATAGCCCCATAATTTTTCAGAAGCTCTTATCATTTGAGAATTGCTAAATTTATATCTAATTCGAAAGAAGACATTTGAAATATTTAGATCACCTTTTATGAAGAGCAGCTCCGTGCTAAAATACTTTCAGATTTAATTAATATATAAAAATACATTGCATATTTAAAAAAACTTTTTTTCGATAGATTTAATTTTTTTAATAAAATTTGTACAGCGGAAAAAAACTTTTCTAGATTTGATTTTACATCTTTTATATTTTATATTCAAAAAAGAAATATACAAGTAAGTTCGTGTTTCTCTTTCAGATAAATCCTCAAAATGAGTTAAGATGACATCCAAGTTTAAAGTAGAATAATATTTAAGTAAATAAAAAAAATATATTTTTGATTATTTAAAAAAAATGTATATGCGGTCTGCGACCAATTTCGAGGAATAAAGGCCTAAGGCCTGTATAGAGCATATATGGGCATATTTGGTAATTTGGAACTATTGAGGTCAAATTTTGCCTTTTAAAAAAATGACGATTTATTTTTACTTCTTAGGTACATTTTATTCAATAATATGTATTTTTAAAATGTAAATAATAGTATTTTAGAAATATGTTTTTTTTTTATAATTTATATTTTTTAATTTATTTGACGTTTTAAGTGCATTTTTGTCGTTTTTCGTTCATATTTTGCCCTGGTCATTATGTATCTTATCAATTTTTCAATTCCGAACTATTAGTCGTAAGCAATTTGTTGTAAAGCAATTCTTCAAACATTATTAAAAATATTTTAAATTAGAATTCTTATCAAAAATATAAACATACAACCTTTTTTAAAACCGGTATTTACAGGACAGTATCTTTGTACTTTATTTTATTATTTTTTTCTTTAAGTAATTTAATCTATTAAAGGCATCTGATTGATTTTTTTAAATAATTGGTATATAATGACATTTTTTCTATCAGTTATCATAATATTATAAATTATTCTTCTTTAATATATTTTTTTCAAATATCACATATCTGAAGGTGGAATAGGTTCGATTTTTCTGATTCAGATTTCAGATTTAGATTCCTTGGCCCCACATTAGCTTAAGATCGATTGCGTTATACAAAAATACAGCCTCGTTTGACATGGGTTATATTTGTATACATACACCATACAGTTTAAAACATATAATAAAATATCTTAAAAAACAGATTAGCAAAAATTGTAAGCAGAAACCAAACAAAACCAAAAAGTTATTAAAAAATTAAAACATTATTCAAACTTTTTATTATAAAACATTTAAACAAAACTAAAATATTATAACGATAATCGAATATAAAAAAATTATAAACAATAAAAATATAAATTTCATTTATATTTAAATTTATAAAAAGCTTTTTAAAATTCCAATATAAAAAAAACATTTTAATAAAAAAATATCAAAATATCACATAAATGACCATTTTTCATTTATTGCTTGTTTTTTACTACAATTACAATTTATTACATTTTTTTTTCTTTCTTTTTAAAAAGACAAACAATCTAAAAAACTAAAAATTTAAAACTAAGAAACAAATGTATTTTTAAGTCCGGTCATATTAGAATATTAACATATGCTAAAATAACTATTTTTTATCTTCTAAATAGACAATTTAGGACAGTCATTTTATTAAAAAAGAGTGAAATAGTTTGAATTGTTTCTTTTAAAAACTAAAAAAACATGTGCAGTAGAGTTCCTAGATATACATATTTAATTGTATATGAAAATAATATAGAATAGTAAATGCTGTATATTTAAGGATAACATTAAAAGTGGCAACACACGAGTTTTCTCTATACATATATTTATTTAACACAGGTAAATCATAAAATAATATACCAACGTACAGGATGCGTACACCGGAGAAGTACGTGAATTTTCATGAACGGAATTTCTATAAAGCTTGTTTTATTAGATAACAAAATGTCTAGCAAGATACTCGAGCAAACCGTGTGCCAAAAAGTGTGAGCGTGCGCAAAGTGTATGTGTATGTGACTGACACACATTTTAATATCTAATTTAAATATTTATATTATTCCCAGAGCTTTGCAGGTAGGTAGGTATATGTGTTTTCTATATGTATCGCGAATATAGTGCAAAACTAACATTTCGCGCAAGTCTTGTGAATTTATTTAAATTAAAAGCGCGTGCTTATTTAATGAAATAAATAAAACGAAAAGGTATAAAATCCTGTATCCCTGTATGTAATGTTGGTGGCGTTGAAGCGCATACGCATTTATATGCAGAGGAGCGTTGGCAATATATTCAATGCGCAATTCTCGGTACTAAATCATGAATAATTTGCATTTGCATTAGATTTGCGCGAAACCTTTCAAATAAATGTGTACATGCGCAAGATCAACCGAAAATGTCCCGGCAAGACTTACTCATAAATAGTATGCAACATTATCAGCAGCGCACGTATTTCCGATACGGGTGAAACACACGCGCGCACACACAAGGGCGGGGCAGGAGGGTGGTGGTGGTGCTGCGTGTCGCATTATCCAATTTGCATTTCGTGAGTTTACATATTTTCCGTTAGACCATTTCAATACAGGGTATTGGGATCACATTTGTGGCGTGGGGTTGACTTTATTTGATGATGTATTAACATATAATCCCACAAGCAGATTGGGTTCGTTTTGATTTATTTGTGGCATGCCAATACAAAAGAAGAATATATTATCACCAGGGCTACCAAAAGTATGACAATGCATGTTTTTTTTGCAATTACATTTTTTTATTTTAAACTCTTGTTTTGAACCATACTTGTTAGGGCATATTAGACAATATTTTACCCAATAGAGCATATTTGGTCATATTTGATTTTAAATGGCATATATTGTCGATTGTAGGTCCTATTTTTCAAATTTAGGTGTTTTTGGTATTAAATATGGCGCGCTGCATATATAACAACAACAATTGTTTATAGTAATTTTAATTATTATTTTATTTTTTATTTTTTTATTTTATTATTATGTACATTTTTTAATGTAAATTGAAAGGTTTTTTAACTCTAGGGACTTATCGAAACCAGCTAGTCGGAAAGTGTATTTTGTATGTCAATCTCAGAAAATTTTCGGCACAGTGTTTGGTGGCCGTGAGGAAAAGGGGGAACGAGATGAGGGTAAAATCTTGACCCTTAAACCCTCGAAGGGTTATACCTCTACGTTAGAAATCAGATTTGAATTGTTATATTGGGTGGAGGAAATGCCACCTTCTCAGAAAAATAGAAAAAGTTATCCTGTTTTTCTGAAATATGCTTCAAATTTTTCCCTCTCAAATAAGAAAGAAAATCTCAGTACACCTCTACGTTAGAAATCAGTTTTGAATTGTTATATTGGGTTTGCAACAGTGCTTAACGGTTTGTTGGTTTTAAGGAAAATAAGCGAACTAAGCGATTCCTAATTCTAATCAAACACAAACAAATTTTGTTAAGATCAATTATAATAATATACCATTTCAATTTTAAGTTTAACCTCCTATTTTCTGATTGAAACTTATTTTAAATAAGCGAAATTTTGACAATTAAAAGCGAAACTTAAATGCATTACAGAATCGCTATTGAAACTTTCATATACGCAATCACTTTTACGAGAAATTCATTGAAAGTTTCAATATTAAGAATTTCAATCGATTAGGGAATCTCACTCTAAATTGCAAATGCGCGCCAATATCCACTCCCTCGAGATGGCGCGCAGAGCGGGAAAGATTGGGGAATTGGTTCTGTCAAAGTCTGCAATTTTGTATGAAAAATTGTTTTTTTTTTTAAAGTTAAGTTATCTTTATTAATTATAATGATAAATATAACACCAGAAAATAATTATACATATTTGGCACACAATAGCAATAACAATGTACAAAATTGTATTGTAAAATGTTTTTTTATATTTTTTCATATGTGCGAAATATGTATTTAAATTTTATGTTGTTTTTATAACCTATTTGCTTTCATATTAGACCAACATAACAAGAACACTGTTATTGTACCTTCTTGGCGAAGCTCAAAGACCATTTAGGGAAGGAAAATTCACAAGGACGGACACATGTTGTTAATGTTGGTTTAGTAAAACAAGACTCATTTATTTGTGCTCCAATAATCCAGACCGAAAGACAAGTGACACGAAATCAGAGCTACATGTTTGCATTTCAATACCTGTCTAACAGGTACCTGTGTCATCCCATTTTGCCTCGCATTTTGCAAACTCTACTGATTTTAAAATACCGGTCCACTTCGTGTGGCTATTCTTGAGGTCGATAATGATTAAAGCAGTAATCCAAATATATGAGAGAAGTCTCTGACTTCTTCACCAACCCAACTTTGGCAACATGCCCGTCATTGTGAAGCTTCCATTCTTCCCTTAATAGTCTTTGAACTTCTCGGAGGTACTTTATGAAATCGTAATTGGTATGATTGTGTTAGTCTATATGAAAACAATTAGATTAGGAAAACAAAATAATTTTAAAATACATATTACAACAAAGAAGAAGCAAAAATATTAAAGAACAGTTTTGTAGGTTGTTATTATATATATATATATATATATGCCAAATATGTATATACATATTTCCTTGTGTTATATTTTCCATTGTAATTAATAAGGTTAACTTAACTTTGCACAATTAAAAAATGCATATACTAATTTGCATTCTATGATAGTTCGTATTCCTATTTAGATATTTACGATAGTTGCTATTGGGTGTTGCTCACTTCGGTGGAAGGAGCCAATATATATATACAGATAGAATAACAACTATTTATTTGTATGTAATCAAAAATATTTTGGGTGAATTTCCTCATGTGTAAAAGTCCAATAAGTGGATGTCGTCATTCGTAATATTTTTTTTAAGACAAAAACCATATACAAATTAATCAAAAATATAAAACTAATAAAATTGGGTAAAAGTCCTTTTGTGTGAAAGTCCATGTAATGGATGTCGTAATAGTATAAAAAATAGGTTTAAACCAAATACTCTGGTATGTATGCACAAAATCATGTTCAAATTTCATTCGTGTACAATGTCCGTTTAAAATAATTTGCATAAATAAAAGTCCGAATGTACTTTTGGGCAAAAGTCCGCGGGGTTAAAGTCACATCCCCAATTTTATAAATGCAGCAAATGCAATAAGATAATATATCACACAAATCATTTTCTAAAACGTATGCATTTCTATGTGCAATGTTAAATATTCTCGTAAATATTTATATACATTGTACATAGTATGAACTTAATTTATAAAATAAAAAAAACGTTTTCGAAATTAACATTAAATTTACAATTTTGCCTTCAAATAAGCGGCCCATCTTAAAGTTAAAAATACGTTTTATCTTTTGATATTTAATATATTTAGTTTTTTTTTCATTTAAAGGGCAAATTTAGAAATGTTATGTTCATATTTTAACGTTTTTAGATCATAGCGGTCATTACGCTTAGAACAGTGTTTAAAGGCATATTTTTGGTTGCCCTGATTATCACCATGAAACATTAAATATTCGCATAAAATAGCATTGATTTTTTTTTACTTTGATGTTTTGTGTGTCACACTGAAAACCACCTATAAGCCGTTACAAGCCCTGCACCAATTTTAATTATCATGTTTTGCATGCCTTTACAATTTGCATCAAACCATTGAATAAAATAAATAAATAATATATGGTTATTTAAAACACACACACACAAACACTGATTTAAATAAAAGCTTACCCTTGTGTCACTATGCGCTCTGAGCAATGTACAGCTGAGCGCATTGCGATAAAACGCTTTTCTATATTCATTTCAGTCAAACTGATGAACAAAACCGCAAAATCTGATTGTGTCATTGTGTGACAGCGTGTGTGTGTGTGTGTGTGTGACAGTGTTTTTTATACTGAATCTGTGTGTGTGACTCAGCTTTATTAAATTTACATAAATAACTAGAAAATGAATGCGTGCGCATGAATCACGTTTGTGCGACCCGAGATAATTAGCCGCGACGCGCATTTCATAGGAAAACTAATTGAATAAACAAACAAAAACCGAAATGCGAGTGCACCACGCAATGCAGCCACACCGGTATATGATTAAAATTACGCAAAAACAACAACCAAAAAACACTGCGGAGTTTGCTCTTAAAAGTATATGAAGCATAGTACTTACTATATATATATATATATATATAAATACAATTTTATGTTATGCCAACACAAATAAAAGCTTTTCGATTTTGCTATACATATTAAGTAGTATATTAGTATATATAATGTGAATTCGCATACATACGCCAATACAGGCACATAAAATAATGATTTGCATGTGCGGCTCGATCAGTATATATTATATACGTACATAGTGCGTGATTAGTCGACTCAGTTCCACGGAAATGACTCACGCGCCATGTCTGGGAAACTCGTGCGGAGAAAATTATGTCTATAGGTAAATATTCGAGTATATAATACAACAGAGATTACGTCTAGCACGATTCCATTGAATTTATCCACGTGTTCGGCCGTGCCTTTTCATGTAAATTAGCACAGTTTATATTTCATTTCTAATATACAATTAACGTAATTATCTATTTCATTTATAATTGCAATTAAATTTAAGCAGAAAATTTTATTATACATTTTTTGGTATAGTAAAGACGATACGTTTATTTTATGATGGTGTGCTAGAACACTTTCAATGTTCATATAAAATTTCCCGGCTCGTGTCACATCTGGTTAGTGGTCTCCGCATGGTGGGACTAAACTAACAAATACCATTTCTTTTTACTGTATTTCACAGTAGAGTAGAGGAAGTCTGGAGACCGTTCGAGATGAATCAACTGAAAGTTCTTATAAAAAATAATATTTTAACAATTTTATGGATTTATTTTTATTTGACGTATTAAAAATAACACGATGGCATCATCTTTTCGGATTCAATTACATACTGACTTTCATCCATGTCAAACTAGAACAAGAATGTTGACTTTTGCACACCGTAAATACCTTTTTATAAGTAACATTAATTTTGTGCTTTAAAAATAAATAAATTGCAAGATGCCAGGGGAGTATCTTCTTCCGAAATTTTCATTGTAATTTTATTTATGTATAAAGTATGTCTAAAAAAATATCATTATATCAAATTTGTACAAAAAACATCAGTATTATTACAAAAAAAAAAAAAATGTGTTAAAAATAAATAATAAATGTTACAATAAAAATATGTTTGCATATTTGTTATTTAAAAAAAAATATAAAAATTATAAAAAATATATTATTTATTTCATCACTAATTACAATTTTATTATTTTTATCTAATTAATTGCTGGTTTTCGACAACTTGTTTTTATTTTTTTAATTCAGATTGATTTTTTAATAATGAATTCAAATAAAATTAATCTATTTAAAACGAAAACATAAAAATCATTCTTTAAAAAGGAGAATTTGTGTAAAAAGGGAGATTACATAAAAATGAAAAAAATATCTGTGTGAGGCCTAAGTTAAAAAATGATTTTAAATTTGATTAAAAAAAAATAACCCGGAAATTTCCTGTTATTATATCTAGTATATCCAAACTTTGACATTCGAGTTTTTTTTTGTTGAGATTTTGCAAGTCAAGATTTTGGTTATTGAGATATTATCACTCTCCCTTGACAAGGGATATAATTATGTTGTAATTTTAAAGTTACCTGTTTTTCTTAATTCATTTTTAGTGAAGAAAACCTTAAATGATATACAAAATACCTTGGTCTAGTGAATCACACCATATTGGTTGTAAATATTTGGCATATTATTTTCATGATGGTATTTAGTGCAGTCAATTTTATTTACCTGCAACAAAAAATGAAAATTATTAGTATAAAATTGTATTAAATAAGTGGAAATAATATTGGACATATTAAAAAAAAAAGAGTTATTTATATTATATTAATTATACAAAATTGCTTGACAATATTAGAGATAATGTGGAATCTTTCTAAAATGTTCATAATAATAAACACTTACTTATTCAGCGTACACTTTAAACAGCGTTGTTAGATTTTTGTTTTTAAAAGTATTGTTAAAAAAAGCTTTCATTTTAATAATCTAGTTTATAGTATTTACAAAATAAAATCGGCACAATATATTAATAGTTAATACTGAATTCATAGCCAAAATTAAAATTTGTTCTTAAATATTAATTCGGGAGAAATAGGTAAGAAAATATAGCATTTTAAATAAAATATAATTTTTATAATTAAAATAAAAAAAATGTGTAATTCAAATTTGTGTAAAAAACTATTTCAGTGAGCATAAAAAAAAACCTGTATAGCACCTCTAATCTTTCTGAAAAGTGGAAGCAAAACAATTATTATTGTAAAAAAAAACATTTTTTTTTAGAATCGATTACTAAAGAGATTTTCGGCAAACAATATGAGGTTATATTTTTTTTTAATTATATTCACTCCCGTTATATGGACTGTGTAATGAATGAAAATACATATAATATCGCGAATATTACTAGTAATATTGCAAATATCTTAAATATTTTTATTAATACAGAAATTGATAGTCTATATTCGCAAATATTTATATATATATT
>JAAAKO020039552.1:0-12310 GCA_010015015.2 Bolitophila cinerea
AATCTTGAATCTGTATATTCAGACTCATTTCAATCAAAACACAATAAATTAATTAATTAATAAAATATATAAAAAATTTACAAGTAAGAAATGAGATTCCAAAGTTTTTTTTATTGAAAAAGTCTATCCTTTTTTAATCCTCCGTTTTCTTAAAAAAGATAGGTCAACAAATAAAGAATATCGAATATAAAAAAAATCCGAAGATATTGTTCTGCTGAGATTAGTGGATTTTTTAATTTTCTGCATTTGAGATTATCAGATTTGAGTTTTTTTGTTTTTGAAATTATAAACATTTTAGGTGAGAATTCGTGATTATTCTTTTGTAAATTATACCAAGCATTCCTCATTATTTTCTAATTGTAGGGCTTTTTACGATTTTTTAAAATTAGGTTAAACCGATCGAATCCTCAGACCAGTCGAATGTGGAACCGCAGTCAAAACAGGTGACAGAAACCACAAAATAAGTTTAAATTTGATTTAATCTATTGTAGATTCCAAGTGGATCCAAACTGGAGCAAAAATCGATTCAAAGTCGATCTAACGTCTGGTGAGCATTACAAAAAAGTTTCTGACAATTTTTGGTGAGAATTTTCATACGCAAATATCTATCTTTCACTGCAAATAAACATCTAACCAAAAAATCAATCTCACACATTTCTTCGAATTCTGATCAGAGGTGAGACACTGAGGTGAGCACTCTGAAATCAAACACCAGCTCAATATAACGTCGCATATCTCGCATCCGATTTCACAAACACTTAGAGGTACCAAAAAAAATAAAAACAATAAAAAAACACACGATCGAATATAAATGAGTGTACCTACAGCATATAATATATCTACACCTGGAGTCTGGGACTCCGCGCGATTGTCTAATACACGTTGTGGCCGTTTTCGCGCAAAACACCGCATGTGTCCGTAAACTTCAAATATAATTCGTTCATGGTTTGTTGGCGAAAGACAAAAGCTCGACCGAAAAGACGTGTTTGTGTGTGTGTTTTCGAAATGGATCGGACGTAAAAACGTAAGAAAAAGAAAATCAACATAAGAAGATTGACAGTTTGAGTATATACAATATATATGTTTATTTATACATACAACAAACACATGTATTTATTTTTTTGTCTTTCTGTGAGTGTGTGTGTGACTGGAAATTAAATAATTGACTGCACGGTGATTTGAACTGTATCGTTAGTATATTATATACCGTGAGAAAAGCCATAGTAATGTGGACCCACATCGTAATTATAATGTAGTTAAGTCGCTGTGATGGATCCCGGGACATTGCTTCACGATTTGTTTTTTTTTCTTTAGAGAAAGGACCAGCAAAAGATGCGACTTACCTTTTTCCGTTGCGCCGTCGCCGCTTTGTCGCGTACACCGTGCCCAGCTGACTCATGGCCAACGCACTGTTGTGGCTATTATTGCTGCCGGCGATCTGCTGCTGCTGGGAATGCTGCGAATGCGGATGTGGAACCGTTGCGTCTGTGTGCTGATGCAGCGGCTCAACCGTGGTCAGACATGAGGCCGCCGCCACCGTGGAGTGGGTCTCATCAAAGTGACTCAGAATGACGGGCTCCAGATTAATGGGCCCGCTGGCCGTCGGTGGCTCCAGGGACAACAGCGTGCGTGCTCCTACCACCGATGCACTTAGTATTTTTTTATTATTTATTTTATCTAGCACTAGCTAGTAAGCACTGTATTTTATTTTATTTTAAAAATATTACACTAAGTACACATTGGCACATTGACCACGCGCACAAAATGGCGTATCTGTCACACTGTCACTGCAAGGTGGCGCTACGATAACAAAGATGACACTGACTGCACTCGGTGCACTATGCGTGTATGATGCACTTTTGACTAGTTAAATTCTGCAAATCACGCGATACCTAAACACATACACATAGAAAATAAAAACATGAATTGACAAGTAATAAACACAGACAAAATATATATATATGTCATTTTTGGCGGTCACACTCTTCGTGGCATCCACGAAATTCGATGGCTCATTTAATATATATTAATTATGATTTTCTGGTTAGTTTCATTCATTCACATGATATTTGGGATTTATTTACAACTGGTTGTAAGCTTTTGTGTGTATGTGTATGTGTATACACACGGACATCCATTCATACATATATACACATTTGTCTAATGTATATGTGTGTATGTGTGTCGTTGCGTGTTTTGAATTTATTTATAAATAATTGTATACCGTGCGCGCCCCGGCCATATATGTAATACATATTTATAGGTCTGGCTGCAATTCACGCGGCTCAAGACTTCGTGCCTATATTCCGTATACACATACACATATATACACATACACACACACACATACGATGTATACACATTAATATGTGTTTATATGGTGTAAATTATTATTGAGACGGTTCTATATAATTATATGTATGATATTTCAAAAATCAATTACGCGATTTCTAGAATTGTTGATCGAAATGAGAAGTTTATAAGGAGAAATGATACGTGACGCTCGGCGGTCGGCACAGGCCACAAGTGGGCTGGTTCAGATTTGTTTAGGTTCGCGCAGATTCTGCGGATGCTGCGAGCGGCAGAGGGTGGAGCTATAGAGAGAGCGGAAAAAGGGTCGTAGTATAAGTCTTGTCTCATCAATTTCGTTTGAAGAGCGTCAATATTCCTAGAAACAATATGCCAATCCATATGGAGCCCTTCTATGACAGCGAAATACACTCTGGCGAACTGGGCAATTTAGCTCCAAAGTCAAACTTATATTTTTATTTAAACTTTATCATTTTTTTATCAGTAAAACAGTCTATTAAATCAAATTGCAATGACAAGAATGAATTCGATTTACATAGTCCAAAAATAGTTGATCCAAAATTGAATCAAAGTTGCTCCAAAGTCGATTCAAAGTCGATCCAGGCTATACTTTTAGTCTGTTGAGCGTAAATGAGGAGCAGTGAGCCTTTTTTATATAAAATTTGTTCGGTAGGGCATATAAAGTCTTTTAATTTAGACCTAAGGATGTAAATAAAATGTTGATCCAAAGTCGATTATATGAGCCAATTTAACGATTATGTCCAAAAAAATATTTTAATTCAATCCAAAGTAAATTCGTAGACTCTGTTGGATTTTCTGTGCAACTTTTTCTTCCAAAATAAAACGGAGATTTAAAAAAAACAGTTTTTATTGATTGACAAGTCGATCGAGGATGCAGAACGAATCTGTGATTCCTGAACATGAAAAGAAGGACAACCCTAACTGAAATAGTGGTTCTTAAATTGATTAATTGGAAGTGAATGCAGAGCCCATCTAACGTCAATCTAAATTTGACTCAACTGAGCTAAAAACAAAGAGTGTTTTGGTGGTAATCTCTTTAATTAGAAGACGATCGAGAGTCCATCCAATTATAACAAAAGTCAAGAGCAATTCAGAGCTTAAAAGTGTGTCCTCTTGATTTCGAGAGATGAGGGAAACCACTAAATATATTTGTTATAGTCCAAGACGCTATATAGGCAAATGTAAAAGAACATAGTTCTATATTTTTAAGAACTAAAAATATTGGTTAGATAACAATAAAATCGACAGATCAAACTGTATATAAGATTTTTTGAATATGTTTCTAAGTTCATCTGAAGTCACACCAAAGTCGAGTATGGAAGCTTTTAATTTTGAAAAGGAGTGTAGGCAAACATATGGAAAGCAGTGACAGAGAATCACAATTGGATAATTGATAATTATCTAAATAATATAAAGTATATCAAAAGTAAGATGAGCGTAAAAGACATGGTAAAAAGACTATATTAACAAATACTTTTAGGACAGAATGAAAAGATCCATCAGTGTTAAGGTGGCGTTTGCTTTGCGTGAACACTATTTTATCCAGGAAAAAACAGTAACACTAAATCCCGTTCATTTGGAAACGATTATAATGGCGATTTCAATTTCAAGTTACCGAATTAAATGTCAATAACAAAAAGCGGATTCCAACTCAATCTAAAGTAGATCCAAAGTCGATCCAAAGTCGATTCATAGTCTTAATCCAAATCAGTATTAAATTCCAAAAATAGATTATAATATCTATAAAAAAAACACTTATTAAATCTGGCGGTATTGAAATTGTTTTGAATTTAGAATTACTATCGAAAGGAAGACAAATGCAAAAAATAACGCTTATTCTTCTTGAAATGTGCTGGCCTTAGGCTTTGACGATTTGGAAGAGCGTTGGCTGGAAACATTTCCTAGGAAAATTTGCGACCAGGCGGTTGTAGGCCACTTAAATTAAAACAGTAAAGTAAGGAGGTCAAAAAGAAATCTTAATTTGATTCTAGCTTGATCCAATCCTGGATCTAAATGCGATCCAAATGGTTTCAAATTTGATTTAAAGTTGATTCAAACTTGATCCAAAATAAAATGAATGCGTAACACGGACGAATTTAGAGATTAAATGATCTAAAGTCACTTAATAGTTATAAAATACTAATAGACGGATGAGTGACAATTTCAAAATGTCAATTTATTGTTTTGGAACAGATAATTTAGGATCAAAATAATTAAAAATTTGTTTTTTGAGTCGATTATCGTACATATAGAAAATATATGAACTCTAAATAAGTTGAAATATTTTAGACCCATAAATCTAAAGTAGATTTTAAAAATGTTGGAAGGTATACCCCGGTCAAATAGGGATTCAATTCGCTCTAATTTTGAGGGTGAATATAATTTCAAATCTCAGATAGACATACTTAGTCTATCCAAACACAATCTATAGAGTCAGCTCAGAGATTTGACGAGATTTTTTTTACAAAAAACAGGACAAAATTCACCAAATATGGTTAATACAATCCAAATTTTATATAAATAGTATCTAGACTTGGTTCTTAGTGGATTCAAAGTGAATCAAGCGTTTTTTTTGAACTCGTGGATAGTGTTGAGAGAAATTGCTGTCAGATCAAGATCTTTTCTAGATATTCCAAATTCTGTCCAAAGTCGACTGAGCTACAAAATCTGAATCCATAAAAGTCGTGATCCCAGAACCTGTCTAATTGGACACAACCGACTATACCAGGTTACTTTTGAGGACTTCTGATTATTTTTTACAGCTGATAAGGCTATCGCAGTTTTCATATTGAGTCGCAGATTATTCGAAACTTGGTCCGATCTTTTAATCCAGAGACGTTGGTGAGTTGATTCAAAGTTAATTATTAGTTGATCGAAAGTTGATTTAAAATTGACTATTGCACTGTTGAGGTATATTGAACTTTGTTCATCAGCGCAGTCTAAGAGAGACGATCAGCTTGACATATTTCGAAATCCGGGCACCTTAATCCAAAGAGTCAATTCGGTGGGTTGAGGCAAACTCAAACAAAGGTAGATTCATATTTTATTTAAACTCGATCATAAGTCAATCAGTCGAGCGTAAAATTAAGAAGATATTCTGATTGTTCTCCATTTCTCTGCCACATTCAGATTTTATTTTATAAAAATATAAACAATTGGAAGAAATATTGATTCTTCTACAATGGGCTCCACAAATTGTGCAGACTCAAAGGGTTATTTATATTTTTTTTGTTTAGCAGATTCTCAAGAAGAGGACGGTTTCCTTCGGTTACGAAAATCACTTAAATTACCAGCACTTTTAATATATCCCAAAATCAAGCAATTGAATGAAAATAACACTAGACGGATTTTCCTTGTACCATATACACACACACTAACACACACACACACCTCTATTTTCTTCTTCTATATATTTTATTGATTATTTCGTCGTTTGCACTTTTGCGCGTATCACGCCCGCCGTTTTTCGCACTGCGCACCGCGAATATTCACAATTGTATACAGCGTAAAATATCCTCGGGATCAAAACACCAATTCCTCTTTAGGTCCGTCCGGCCACTTCCGGGTAATTCCACGGAGGCGCGCGCGTAATCACAAACGGTCTTTCTTTCGGTCACAAAATCTTTCGCGGTACACGCACACACGAATACAGAAAAAGCTCGTAATGCAAAATTGCAATTGCATCTATATAATATTTTTTAAATTCTTAAAACGGGATTCGAATCGGTTGTTTGTGTTAGTGGTAGTGGTCTCCGGACAAAAACACACAAAACTCCCGCGTACGACCTCAGCGAGAATACAATTCAGACTAAAAACCGCTTTTGCAAAGGTGTGCGCGCTCGAGAGAAAAGGTTCGACGGTTCGGTGCCGCGTGCGCTGCGCTATGGTGCCCCGTTGTGCGACATGCGCGCGCGCATATGTTATCTCTGGCTTGCACTTAGTGTTGACTCCCTCGTACGCTTAACTTAAGATTAGTATGCAGAAGGGAGGCAGTTGTAGGTGTTCTCGAAAGCTTTTCGAATCAACGCGGTGAGTGAGTTTGTGTGCGGGAGCAAGTGGGACGTTTATAGACTGAAGACAGAGACGAAAGATAGATACGAAGAACCCACGGAGAGATATTGAATTTATATGGAGGGAGGTTACCAGTGACTCCGCCTCTCCGAGTCCGCGAGGCCTTAGTGCGAGCTGCTTGAGATAAATGATAAGACACAAGTGATTGATAATAATTGAGATTAATTGAGTGCGTTTGCTTGTTTGTTTTTTTCCTTTCTTTCTATAAGACTGTACATATATACAATATATATGTATATAGTATATGTAAGAGTGTCAGAGAGAATATGTATACATATCGTCTGCGGTTAAGTGTATGTGTAAATGTGTGTCATTGATTATAAAACGGTTTCTGACACGATCGTTTTGGTCACGCGTTGAAATGCGGGCGTGAGCGTTTACACGCGTCCGTCGTCGTACGAGTATATATATATATAAAACTTATTATACTTTGTTTTTAATAAATATTATAAACTTTCTCTAGAGATATTTATTAAAATATGCCCCTTCTCTCTATCGCCTCTTATTAAAAAATATAAATAAACTTTAATTCATTCCAACAACAAAAACAAAACTGTTTCTTTTTTAAATTAAATACGGTATTATTTTTTATCACGATTGCCAAATGTATGATTGTAGCATATATGGATTGATGTAATTAAATTGTTTTTTTTTTTCATCTGTTGGAATAGGTATACATTAGTAGGAGCCACCACATAGCTTTTTTGCGAGGCATATTCACTCCCGTAATTCGGTGTACAAACATAAGATAATACCGGATAATAAACTAAAAATCGTGAATATAATTACATTATTAATAATAATACAAATATATGCATTGTAATTTTTCTGAATTAGTGGATTTATTTTATTTTACGGTTTTTACTAAATAAATAGTTAAACAGTAATTATATTTTGATTTATGGTTTTTTCTTCTGTTTCGAATACGCAAATATTAAAAATATTTCCTAATACTGAAAATATTTCCGACCACTCAAAATATTAAAGAATATACGGAATAATAATACTCAAATATAAAAAAACAACAAAAATAGGATATAATTTCTTCCAAATACCACGAATTTGAAAAATTGTTCATAAATATCAAAAATATTGAAAATATATACCCATAATAATTATTTTTAAATATCAAGAATACATTCAATATATTTGAGAATATTGAAAATATAGAAAATATATTCGATAGTCTTAGAATTGCATTTTATATAACGAAATATACAAAATATTATCATTTTTGATAATAATTATTAAATCGACATTTCGACAAAAACTCGCTATAAATTCAACGTATTGTTGATATATATGAGTCACGTTTAATAGAAATAGTAAAAATCCACAAGTATTAAAATTCTCAACAACAAAAATCAATTACAGCAAATTATCCAAAAAAAAATGACCCCTTGAAATTTTGGATTGCAGGTTGGCACCTTTGCCATACAAAAAAATTAAAAATGCAATGAAACCCACTTCAATTATAACTCATTGAAAGTTGTAAACATCACACAATCATAAAAAAATTAACATCTGTAAAAAAGATAGAGTTATAATATTTTGACGCCATTTTGGAATATACATGGAAAAATTGACAGTGCATTAATTTTTTGAATTCTGTGAGGATTATGTTAAAATTAAATGAATAAGCAACACAGCAGAAATATTTAAAATATTTATTTTTTTGTGCTCATAGAACAAAAACCCATTTTTTTATTTTACAGAAATAATATTTTACACATTGCACACTGCTGACCAAACAGTTATCACAGTGTGTACACAATTTGCCGTCCTCAATTTGCCGAGTTTTTAAGAAATAATATTTTACACATTGTTCATCAAATTCTGTGTTAATTTACCGTCCAAAATTTGACGTCTATAATATGCTGCCACACAATTTGCAGCCCTACAATATGCCGTCATTCAATTTACTGCCACATAATTTTCCGCATCCCAATTTAATTATTTGTTAATTGTGGGGCTTCAAATTGGAGGTGTCAAATTGTGGAGCGACAAATTGTGGGGCGGCAAATTGTGTGGGGGCAAATTTTGGATGTTTAAATTATTGACGGCAAATTGTACGTACATCGCAAAAACACTGTGTTTGCTGAATAACGTGTAAAATATTTTTTCTTAAAATTTTTAAATTTGAAATTTTGCTGTTGTCCTGTGCATGAAAATTGAACAAAATCAAAAAACAAGTTTTCTAAAAACACTCCGAAGGTCATATAATATATATTTCTAAAAGAAATCGCAAAAAAATTATTAAAGAATTAAAACTATAAGTAAAGATACAAGTTTCAACACAGAAAACAATGACTCTCGTATTTAATGAGATTTGCTTAACGAACAACTATATTCCCACTTGTCATATGAGACAACCACTGGCTAGAGAGTAGAGAGGCTAGTATAGAAATCGGAAATTTATTTTGTACTCGAGTTATTATCGAGATAAAACCGTGAAATGAAGATCAAATTATCGAGATTATTTCTAGAAATCAAGATTACCTCGAATCTACTTTGAAAACAGATATTATCGATAACTCAAGAATTTCTCGAAAACAGATAATAAATTTCATCCCAATTCCACCAGCAATATTCTAAGATTTTTTAATAGAAAAACACCGCTGAACATTTGGACTAATTGCTTATTGAGCTTAATGGCTTATTTTGCCTAAAGGCTCATTCTTCTTGATGGCTTATTCGGCCTAATGGATCATTCGGCTTAACTGATCATTCGGCCTGATGACATTTGGCCAGATGGCCTCCGGCCTAATGCCTGTATCACATTGCCGCCGTCTTTTGCTTCCGACTGCTGCCGACATTTGATAATAATGTGTAGTTCAACTTATCTAGTACTCATATTGATTCACACGTTCTTGAACGACACATTACTAGCAAGCCGACACTTGCAGTCGGAAGCACAAGTAGGCGGCAATGTGATACAGGCATAATGGCTCATTCGGCCTAATGATTTTCGGCCTAATAATAACAATAAAATATTTGTAAATGTACCATATATATGAAAATATTGAAAATCTTTGGGTAGGGCACATACGGAATGTAATATTTTGTTACTATTTTTTTGTTGTATTTAAAATAAATTCGAGAAATTTCGTAAACTTGAGCTTTAAAATTACTAGAAAATAATTCTAAAATAATTCGAATCCATTTTTATTTATTAAATATTTTTTATTTCAAATAATTTCGAAAAACATTCCTTAACTGTAAATACATTCGAAAATATTGTTGTAGAAAGCTCCAACTAGTCGTATACAGAGAGTTAAATTTCTGATTTCTGTAGCGAATTGTTAGATAAAACTACACAAGTTTTACAGCACAGTTTTAGTGGTGGCAGTTAAATTAAAGAAGTATGGGGAATTCTTCTCAAGGATATTCGTCTCATTTCTTATTTGTATCGAGACGATTTCAAGGTCAAATAAGTTATTTCTCTTTATTTATTATTCATTTTATTTTTTATGTTTTTTATATTATGTGCTAAAACCACTAAAACTCATGTAAACACAATCGAAACAAAAACAAAAACGATATAGAAAAAAGATTGTGACCAAAATATAAATTAGATCTTATAGTTAGCTAAAATATGGTCAGTATGATGGGCTCGTGATTATAAGACAATAATTTGAAGCAAAAACCAAAAGTTTCTTTTTGACGTAGGTATGGTCATTAAAATTTTAGGCATTTTTGCTAGTAAAAAGAGCAAAAAAAGAGAAAAATGCAAATATCTTTTTCAAGTCTTAACCGATTTTCAATTGTTTGGTATTGTTTGAAAAGTAATTTAACTATCCAAACAATTTTTTTAAAAATTAAATTTTAAATATTTGAGAAAAAAGGTTTATATTGAAACCCAATGCCGCTCAGCTGTTTTTTTATTGATATATTGTTTGACAGACCCTTCTTTTTAAAAATACACCTGAATTCATATATTTGTATACAATACATTTTTTTCATTAGTCTAAACGGCAGCAAATATCAATTGTAGTACATAAAAATAAAAATTAAAAAGTTTTTTTTTAAATATTAAAAATAAAAATCAGAAAAAAGAAAATGAAAAAAAAAACATATAAGATCGATGGAGTGCGGAAGAGAAGAAAATAGTTATTTTAAAAGTTATCGTTTCTGCAATATAGGTCTTACTTATTGTATTAAAAGTGTATTACACGCTCATGTTAATTATATTATATGCTTATTTAAAGAATAACATCAATCCCGACAATATCCGACAAAGGTAAAATCATATTTTAATTATTTTTCTTGAAATATTTTTTAATTGTAAATAATTTTTCTTCTTTTTGAACCCCTTTGGAGATAAGTCAACTTATGTGACCATTTTTATTTTGTGACCATTTTTATTTTAAATTAAAATAAGTTTATATATTTCATCATACATATTTTTTCACATTTTTTTAATTTTATATTTATAAAAATAATTGTATCTCTTCTTCTGTTAAATTTAGATAATACACTGAACGAAAAATGTAATACATATTTTATTACTTTCATAATAGATTCAAAAAATACAAAAATCTACTATATTTTTCCAAAAATAATAAAATTAATTATAATGTTATACATTTTTCATTACTTTTTAGTAAATATTGTATTACAAAATTGTATTTTCAATTTTAATTCTTTTACAATAAAAATAATAAAATGTATCATAAAACATTAAAAATCAATGAAGAAATGATTAAGATTGGTCATTTAATTATTAATTGTGATAATTTATTATTTAAATAGTACTTTAATTTTTAAATTTTTTAACACAAATTAATAAAACCTAAAAAAGAAATAAAATGTATTATAAAATTGATATTATTTATTATATAATAATATGTTCAAGAACGATAGTAAAGTTCTGCTCACCGCATCACCAAAACTTATAGCTTATAGTTCACTAGAGCGATACGCGAACCAAACCATAAAACATGTATGGATTTCGATAAGATTAAGTTAGTTCTTAGTTGCTGTTTTGAATGCATATTTAGTATGATATTGTAATTGACAGAGGCAATACTGCAACTATATAAAGAACTGTCTGACTTATCGAATCGATTATAATTTATTATTTTTTTAATTATACAAATAAATATAGATACATATATAAGTATATATATATATATGAACTTTTTTATGTATTTTTTATTGCTATTATAATCAATTAATTACAAAATAATAAATTTTATTAGACTTTGAATACAATTTATATTTTTTTGGAGTTTGTTTTTTAATAATTTATTACAAAATATTAAATTTTAATATATATTCTATATAATTCATTATTTTGTTTTAGTTTGTTTTCAATAATCAATCATATTATAATAAATTTAATTATTATTTTTATAAATATAATTAAAATTATTGTAATTTTTTTTTGTTATTTTACTAATTAGTAAAACATTTTATTATTATTTTATTACATTTGTAATTATCTGTCAAGTTATAAAATAATAGATTTGTAATGAAATTTATTATTTTTTGTTCATTGTACTATTAAATAATTTTATTTATTTTTTCTGCTGCAAAGGGATGAACTGATCATTAGACCAAATTTAAAATTGAGCCAATGCCAATATTGGGTGAAACATTGTTATATTTCGATTCTGCCGATCACAGCCGATATAAATCGGCACCCATGTCTGGTGCATGCGTTGCATTTGAAGGTTCTTATTATAGCTATTTAATCGAGCGAAATAAATTATTCATTCGTGCAATTTAGAATCCATAATTAATGCCATTGCATAAGTATAATAATTATCGTATATATTTATATTAACTGTGTTTTGTATATATATATATATATATATGTATATATGATAGATAACTAGATATAGTAATTATTTATAGTATTTCACTGTTTCATATATTAGGTGCGAGTTGACACAGAAAAAGAGAG
>JAAAKO020039563.1:0-12307 GCA_010015015.2 Bolitophila cinerea
TTAATCCGCGATTAAGTCATTCGATTAACATAAATTGGATTTCTTGAGTTCCGATCAGACTTTTTAATCGTAGTTTCTTTATTAACAAATCTGTAATTAACTTTAATCACTTGATCACATAATTGGTCATTTTTGACTGATTAAGGTCTTAATCATGCGATTAATCAGCAATTGTATTTCTTCAATTTTTATTAAATTTTAACGTCAGAGCTAATAGTAATTATAAAATGAATCGACTACGACATTAGAAAGATATTTGGAATTATTCGATCAAATGATATGGACAAATAGGACGATATTAATACAATTTTTTTTTGTTATTAAAGACGGATTTGAGAGTGAGATTTTGTTAACGTATCGATTATGTGTAGATAGGTATAGTAGTATGTGTGAATTTGTGTGTCTACACGAAGTTCGTTATGTCAAAACCCGAAAACTTGCGGCCGCAAACGCAACACAGAATTCGTATTAATACAAAGTTCACAGTAAAGTTCGAAATTATCAAATTTTGTACGAGAAATACATTTTGTTCTACTAACTAGAGTTGGTACAGATATTTTGGGAGGTGATATAAAAGAATTTTAATAATGTAACAAGAAAATCTAAATTGCAAATATTCAAATAATGGGCAACCAATCACTCTGTCCAACCAAATTAGGAGCAAAATTAGTGAAATTTTAACGAGCATTTTATCACTACGGTTTATTTTATGTAAATATACTTGAAAATACTGACATTCTCGTAGATCGCATCAAACTTATAATACCAATTTTTAAAGTTAGTATTGGCAACACTTCATGGAAAGGGAAACGAAAACTGCTATAAAACTGTAGTTTTGACAACCGGTCTTTTGAAATCCGTGGGTGCCAACCAAAAAACGTCAAAAAGCACTACATCAATTTTTGTTCACTCTTAAAAGTCTCAACGGTCTGCCGCCATTCCGCATTTCGTTTTCATCATAATATAATTGTACATTGTACTTTGTAGAAAAGCTTCAACACAAAAACGTTCCTGCTGCCCACTTCTGCAGCTGCTGTATTTGGATTATAAAAGAAAAACATTGTGAAATCAACAATAATAACACCATCAGACGCACACCTAAGATCACAAACATGTTTAATACTAAAAAAGACGTGGACAAACATGTTAGCTCAACGATGTCCAAGCTGAACGATTACGATGTAAGAAATGCCAAAGATATGCAAAGTATTCTTTTACAATGGGTGTTCCGTTGGTTAAATATGTGGCTGGGCTGCATAAATGGTAATAGTTTATGTAGCCTTGACATGATACAATTTACCTTAATACGTGTATTGTTTGCCTTATATAATTGCTTGTTTATTGCGACCTTTGTGGTGGTGCAACGGTGTGTTCCTTTGCTAGGTATTGACGATTTGACACACACATACCCGGTTTTGAATTATTTATATACGAAATTTATCACATTCTTTTCGGCTCTTTTTATAATAAATTAGTGAATAGCCGAAATATTTCATATGTAAATTCCTTTACACTAATTTTAAGAGGTTATGTTATCTGTATTCTAAAACGTATATTTTTTTGTTTTAGAAAAATCTGCGCAGTTACACAATTGCAAAGCTATACTACAAAATCGGAGAGTTCAATAGTGCGCTCCATTATATCTGCAGCTACTTATCTGTCAAGGATGATTCTGCACAAGCGCACAAGTTCCAGGGTCAGTGCTTTGAGAAATTACGAAAACCTGAAAATGCGTTGGCCTCGTACCAGCGATCTGTGCAGTTGAGCCCAAAACAACCAGACCTGTTGGCTGATGTATGCCGTCTCCTGATAGCCACTGATCTCCAAATCGCAACTGGACGTGCAAGGTACTGGTGTGATCTCGCCGAGTCCGAACACGTTCAAGACGATGCTGTGCTCAATCTTAAACTAAAACTGTTTAGTCGTGACATGTCCAACCCGAAACAAATGGAAGATTTGATCTTGAAAGAAATCGTTGCAAGGCCATACGATGTTACACTACGCATACGACTGATAAAGCACTATCTGGACCAAAACAATCAAACAGAGTCTTTCAAGTATGCCTTTGAGATGAAGCATAACGAAGCGTTCTCATTGTCACTCGACTGGTGGAACTCTATTTCATTGGTTTTGGCTAAAGTAAAGACAACGTCTGACATCGCAAATACATGGCCCTACTGGCTTTTGTCTGTGACCACGCTCGAACGACAAGTATACCTAAACTTGTGCGCTGACAATTCACTTAGTTATTCGCAAAACAACAATTTGTCAGACTGCGCAAGTCTTCTGTTCGAGTTTGACCAAACACTTGAGAATGCATCGAAGATTGTAATCGCCGTATGCCCTGAACGAGAGTTAGCATCGCAGTTTCTGCTTCATTATCGTGGACAATTATGTTTACACGCTGCAACCCTATTGTTTAAGCGTGAAAAAGTGCAAACCACTAACTGGCGAGAAGCCACCAAGAACGCATTGCCTTTGTTGTTGTCAGCCTATAACTGTGGCGTTGCCAATACCGAGGAACAGTGGCTAAGAAGCAGTATAGAATCCACAAAGACTCTAGTACGTCACTGGAGTCACCACGGTGCCTTCAGATGCGCTCAGGCCGGTAGAACGTTGTTGTCGTGTATCGATGAAGGTAAGGATTCTGCTGTAAAGGCAACGGTACGAAAGATCTGCGCAGACACCTCTGCTGACACTTGGTATTCGCCTGATGAGTTGATTGCTCAAGTACGTAAGTTCTGCTCAAATTCAGATTGGCGCAAAAATGTGTTCCGAGTATTGTTTACTAACAGTGAACACATTTCTAAGCAGAACAGTTCGTATTTTTTACGTTCATCTACACTTGCAGAGCCACGTTACGAAATTCCACGTGTCTGTGATCTTAACATGTACGAAGAGATGGCTCAGTGGCTACAACCGTCTAGTCTAACGCATTTAGTATTTTTATCGATTTGTGCCAAGGAAATTGGTGATCTTAGGACTGCAGTGTTCAACGGACTTAACCTGTCAATATCGAATTTGCAGAGCTGCGGTGCGGAAACACTTAACCAACTGGACACAGACTCGTTTTTGTACGCTGCCACAATTCAGGCCAAACGCAAGTTGGAAATGGAGCGTGAGGTCTATGAGTCTGTGAATAATGGTTTGTACACGTCTAAACCACGTATTCTTCCATACGCCAATTTAATCGGTAGCCTATGCACTGAAGAACAAATCAACTGGTGGACAGCTGCATACAAAGTGTACAAAAATCAGTCTGGCGATGAACTTGGTGAAATTCGAGCAGTACTACAGTATGGTATCGAAGTAGTTCGAGGCGTCGGTGGACCCAAAATGGATTTAATAATTTGTTTAAAATTGGGTCAGATATTTGCACAAAAATCAGAATTCCTTACGCATAAAGTTGTCGAACGTGGATTTATTGAAGCTCGTGCGGTAGCACTGTACAAGTTTAGTTTGCACATGCTTAAACAGCAGAGTTCACGAAACACCGATCCGTTCAGACGTTTCTTTAAGTACGCAACAAACAACAACTTTGAGAACGAACGACAGATCTCCACTCTAGCAGACGAGGCTATCATATATCTGGCGGCACGTTATTTTAAGAACGACGATTACGAGGAGTGCATTGATGAACTGTCCAATCTTCAGCTACCGTACGCAACGTATTTCCAGGCTGAGGCTTATCGCAAGATGGAAGAGTCTAGCAAGACACCACGTAAGAACAAACGTTTGTACATTGAGAAGGCTAAGGAGTGCTTAAATCAAACCCTTACATTATTGGAATTTCCACACGTTGACCAAAATCACTATTTAAAGTCTGTGATCTCAGCCGAAATCAATCGAATGCAACAGACTAGTCTTAACGAATCGACTGTCTCAAATGGAAATCATTTGGTTGATGATTATTTGAATGATTCAACAGCGTCGGTGCGACGTGGACGTCGTGATGATACCAAAGCCGGAACGAGCAATGCTGAACTAGAAGGCCTTATGCGTTCGATGATTGAAACATTATCGTTTGTTAAAGAAGAAGTGGTTAGCCTAAAAACGAAGGTCACTGGACTCGAAGAACAATTGCAACGGAAGCAAGAATCCAATACCGTGAACGACGCTGATCCGGGCGTGCTTAACTATATTCTCGAAGAGGAAATGCATAATCAGAATTATATGTCTTCAAACAACTATCAAAACTATGGACCGCAGCGTCAACCTCAGATACCCCAACAAATGATTCCTGGCATTGGATCACCTATGCTGAATCCATACAGTCAACAGTACTACAATTCAGTTTACCAAAACATGATGTTCAATCAGCAACAACAACAACAACCATCGCCACATACAATACAACAACAACACTATTCAATACAACAACCAAAACAGCAGCAACCAATGCCTTACCAAGGTAACATGGTTACACCTCAACGTACTGGACCACCTCATCTACAATTTACTGATCCCATGATGACATATGGTTTACCTCAACACACTTCACAGTCTAGTACAATTGATCCAAGGACAGACAGCCTCGCTAATTTGCTAACACAACCACAATTAATACCGACACCAGCCGCTCTTCTACCAACACCAGCTGCTGCTCCTGCCCTAATTGAAAAACCTATACAGAATCCAAACTTGTTGCGTACATGGAACACATCCCATAACAATGCTCCTGTCGAGAAGGCACCGCCTGTAAACGTTGTCATTACGAATTCAGATCCATTGCCCACACACAATATTGCCACACAAGCACAACCCACTCTAAGTGTCACAATTCCTTCGCACCACATCAAAAACAATCCTGCACCTATTGAGACCAAGCCATTTGAGCCATCGACTCCGTTTGCACCTAAGAAGAGTACCGAAGCCGAAAAAGACTCAAACATTACACCAATATCAACTGGTAAGCCAGGTTTGATGTTTGGTGGCCTCTCGTTTTCATCAACTCCCGTTGGATCACCGGCTCCCGTATCAAAGGTGACCGAGCAAAAGACACCTGTTGCCAAAGCAGCTAATCCCTTCGCTAATTTGAATTTTTCCTTTAACAATACTCCGGCGACAACATCGACTGCAGCACCACTTTTTAGTGGTTTGGGTAAATCTGTGAATACACCAGTACCTCCCATAGTTGATCAATCCACAGTCAACACTAGTATTGGTTCAGCAATTGCTACCAAAGAAGACGAAGATGACTACGTTCCAACCGCTCAATTTGCACCGGTAATTCCACTACCCGACCTGGTTGAACTGAAGACCGGCGAAGAAGATGAAATCGTTAAGTTTGAGCATCATGCGACACTGTTCCGTCACGATAAAGATACCAAGGACTGGAAAGAACGTGGCGTCGGAATTATGAAAGTGTTGGTTGACAAAAAGGACGCAAATCGTGTACGTCTCTTGATGCGTCGTGACCAGGTGCTGAAATTGTGCTGTAACCAATTACTTACCAAGGAGACAAAGTTTACTAAAATGGGAAAGACCGATAGGTTCCTGTGCTGGGGTGGTCCAGACTATGCGGAGAATGAGTTGCAAAATGTTTCTTTGGCAATTCGATTCAAGAAAACCGAAACATGTCTTTTGTTTCACGAGACTATACTTGATGCACAGAAAAATATGACCAGCAGCGGGACGATAGAATTTCCAGTGGAACCATCAAAATCAAAAACCGATAAGCCAGCCGTAGGCTTTGGTGATAAGTTCAAGCCTAAAGCAGGTTCATGGGATTGCGATAGTTGCTATTGCACGAACAAATGTACCGACACTGTATGCGTTGCATGTAAAGCTCCCAAAATCAAACTAGCTACCCCAGATACTCCGAAACCAGTCACGATTATAAAGCCGGCTGTTTCTGTAGCACCAGGCACCGGATTTGGTGATAAATTCAAACCAAAACCTGGCGCGTGGTCTTGTGAGTCGTGCTACACATCAAATACATCAGATGTTTTACATTGCATGGCCTGCGATGCACCCAAGGATGATACTGTTCCAAAAAAAGAGGTCAAGAATGCGTTTGCACCGTCATCTGGCACAAAATTCTCATTTGGTATGCCAGCAGCAACGCCTGGTGCTAGTTCATTCTCCTTTGGATCATTTACTGCTGCGGCGGCTGCCACGACAACTAGCTCGCCAGCATCCACAACCTTTGGAGCCACTTCCTCCAAAAATGAAAGCGCTATTGGAGGATTTACATTGGGTGCCACTAAATCCCTGGGCGGATTCAATTTGGGTAGTACATCAAATTCTGGATTCTCATTACCTGCTACAACACCGGTTGCCAAGAGCGTTAGCCTTGAACCCAAAGAGTCGTTTTCGTTTGTATTCAAGCCAAAGTCACCTGGCACCGTCAAGAGTCCTGTTAAGTCTGAACTCCAGACAGAAGACGTGTCCGATGACGAAAACATTGAAGAGGAAAACAATACGTATTTCACACCAGCCATTGCATTACCGGACAAGGTAAGTGGATTTAGATGTTCTCTCTCTCTATGATAAATTGTTATAATGTTTGTATTTAGATTGAAATCAAGACCGGCGAAGAGGAAGAAGACGTGCTGTTCTCGCATAGATCAAAGCTGTTCCGATTTGCAGATTCTGAGTGGAAGGAGCGTGGTTTGGGCGACGTTAAGATCTTGCTTCACAAGATCACTGGAAAATTACGGTAGATAAACATTTAAAATTATATTTTGAACACAAAAATAGTTATATTTTTTTGGTTAATGTTAGTATGGTTATGCGTCGTGAGCAAATCCTTAAAATATGCCTGAATTATGGGTTAAACGAAGCGATCGAGTACAAAGAGAAGGGAGACAAGGCATGGACATTCTTTGCCAAGGACTTTAGTGAATCAGAAGAAGGTGAATTCATGCACTTCTCACTGCGATTCAAGACACCGGATATAGCGATGTCCTTTAAGAAAGCAATTGATGATGCTCTTTCTGGCACCTTGACCACTAAAATAACACCCGGTAATTGTTTTTTGTGGTTTTATGTCATTTTAATGGAATTGTATATTTAATAAACTGTATATTATTTACTTTTAGGTCCCGCATATTCAGATGTTTTTGAAATTGACTCTACTGTGTCTGGTGAAGATAAAAAACTAACGCATAAATTGTCTCTGCCAGCGAAGTTTTTTGAATACAAGCTAGCTTCTGAATGCAGTGGATGTCGTGGTTGTGATTCGGAAGCCTTTATTTTCCCTAACTTGTCGCAAGTTAATATAGACATTGCAGACGCAAATCCATTGCCATTAGTGCATCCTGTCACGCCATTTACTACCATTTTAACTGATACTGATAGCAAATTCTTGGACACATCTAACACATTAGGTGGTTTTACCAACATTTTTGGATCTTCTTCGTCCAACGTATCGTCCGCACAGAACACTAGCCTGTTCTCGAAAACTACCTTTGGAACTGCCAAAACATCTATGTTTGGCACTACCACAACACCTGTGACCGCCTCAATATTTGGAAATTCCTCTAGCTTTGTAAAGACAAACACAACTGCACCGCTTTCTTTTAGCTCAATCGCTTCTGAAGTACCAGCAACTACAAAACCTGCAACAGTGCCGGTTGAAAAGACCGATTCTACGTTCAGTTTTACCAATGCATTTGCTTCGTCACCTGCTTTCGGAGCAGTGCCGAAAGCTACAGTTTTTGGTACACCCAATGAATCTGTGTTTGGTGCCCCAAAGGAATTAACCTGTGGTGCTTCAAAAGAACCTGCATTTGGTACCCCAAAGAAGTTAGTATTTGGTGCGCCTAAGGAACCTACATTTGGTACATCAAAAGAGTCGATTTTTGAAAGTGCCTCGATATTCGGAAATTCTGCTCCGCCTCCTGATACCACTTACAAACCAAAAGAGTTGCCTACCAAATCATTTTCCTTTGGACCAGCCACCCTGCAACAGCAGCAGCCCGATGTTACACTAACGCCCAGTTTTGGAACTTCAGGTATTCTAATATGATTTTGAAATATATTGCGATTATAGTTTAAATTCTATATTATTATTTTGTAGTTGCAAACAACGTTTGCACGCCTAATACAACTACTGCATCTCAATTTACAGTACCAAGTTTAACCACACAACAATCGCTGTTTGGAAACAAGCCAAACGGTAATATTCCTAACACTTAAATTTAATATATTTATGTCTGTACTGTAATAATCATTGTATATTTACTCAGGTGGAACACCACTGTTCGGATCATCGGGAGGTTTTGGTAGCCTTAGTTTTGGAGCTTTGAACACAAAGTCGTCAGCAGCCGAGACGACAACCTTGTCAACAACTATATCCACTAGCCAAGCCCCAGCTGGTGATATATTTAAGACCGACGACAGCATGAGCTTTGCCAGTTTTGCAAAATCGGCTGTGAATACACAAGCATTCCAGATGACTGGCGAAGCAAGCAAAAGTGGTTTTATTGGACTTTCTACAAAAGATGATTTTAGTAGTTTCCAGCAGGGCAACAAGAGTTTGAATGGTAGCAAAGTTGACGACGAAAATGGTGCAGATGATGCAAACTACGATCCACACTACGATGCCATTATTGCATTGCCTGATGAAATAGTGGTGACCACTGGCGAAGAGGACGAGCAAAAAGTCTTTGGAGAACGTGCAAAATTATTCCGGTACGACAATAACACGCGTGAATGGAAAGAAAGAGGTACGTTTTATAATTGTGTCGAAAGAAAGAATGAATTTTACAGGTAGTCTAATATTTATATAATTTTATATATAGGCGTTGGAGAACTTAAAATTCTGCACCATCCAAACAATGGCACATACCGTCTGTTGATGCGACGCGAGCAGATTTTCAAATGCGTCCTAAACCATGGCATTACAACGGACCTGTCAATCCTGCCGATGAAATCAAATGAAAAGGCATTTGTGTGGGCGGCTACAAATTTTGCGGACGAGCCAAACAACGGCGAAGTGGAAAAACTATCGGTGCGCTTTAAGAATGCTGAGATTGCATCTCGATTCGGTGAAGTCTTCAAAACAACAATCAATCAGCTGAAAGCTAGAGCTGGTCTGGAGCCAGAGGAGGATTAGTATAGACACCTTCACATACAATAAACATTGATGTTTTCAATACGCACCTTGCGTGTGTCCAAAAAAGCCCCACCATCTCAAACACAAATATATACACATACACATGTTTCGACCCCAATATTCTAATTGCGCCATGTGAATATTTTTGTTGTGTTGTTATTTGCTTATTAATTTTAATTCTGTGTTTTTTTCTCATCTAAAGAGATTTACGCACACCAATCCAATTTAAAAAAAATTAAACAGACAAAATTACGTTTTTGCTCTAGTACTATAAGTATAAGTTGTAACTTGTATGTGTACCGAAATAAATAAATTCTTTAGACTAAAAATAAACTATGATTATCTTTAATATTTTTTAGAGTGATATGATTTATGTTCAGGAGAATACTCGATGACTATTTTTCGTCTAACAAAAAGTAGGTTGGAGCTCCTTTTTTCTGGATCGTTTCGTGAGTGGGTATGGGTATTTTAAGTAAAGTTCAAACAAATAAAAATACCTGAAAGGGGAAATAAATGATAACATGTACACCGAACATAGTTCGTACAAATCCTCATAGGTGTCGCACGTTACGTTTTTGTCGTGTGTGTTTATGATTGAAACGGTTATCTAGACGCGAGAGAGAGAGAGAGCGAGAAAGATGTTCGGCCAAATACGAAATGCCATTACCGATAATCGACAAAAGACCAATTCATATAATATTTGTGTGTTGTGTGAGAATAGAATATGGCTATTGAAGTCAGATCCACTGTAAAACGTGATAATAGTGTAATTGCAAGTGGAATATTACAAGTAAACAAACGGTAAGTGAATGACTATAGATTTTTTATTGTAAACACATTCTATCTGACCACCAAGACATGGTTTGTTTTAGGTTTTGTACATACGAAGCTTGGTCGCAACGTGGATTTTAAGTGTGGACGGAGCCTAGCCTGCAGCACGACGACAACAAATACATAGCGAACGCCTCGCTATTCTTTCTTATACGCAAAAATGTATATAGGCAGTCACACAAACTCTAGCAAAAGATAGAAACTTATACATTCACCATATAAACTTTACCGGATCACTTTGCAATTACAATATTATACTTAACAAAATAACACAGGTGAATAATAATAATATCAGTTTTATGTGCATGCTAAAACATCTCATATATATATATATATATATGAATGGATTTCGAATGTTCAGCACGCACATGAGACTAAAGAAAGCGTTCAAAAGGTTTTATTGATATGTATTTGTATAAAATGAGACGACGAGACTCTTGCGCAGGCACAACCGGTCTGCGAAAAAGGAAATTCGTATAGTCGCGGGTAACCTCTTTGACCTCGGTTGTGTGCTTATTATCGCACCGCGTGTGCCCCATTTACGACCGACAAATGTGCACACCAGCAAATACAAATTAAAATCGTATATATATAATCGTAAATATAAAAATGCTGTTATATCATAGTTACACACATTCATACATAGATTCGCACATACACTCGAAGAAACAGAGCTAAATTCCGGGATTAATTTCCTATATTCTAATCACGCTAGCTTGCAAGATGTACGCTTGATTTTTTTGTTGTTTAAACTTTTCGAACGGAAACAATGGGAGTGCGTAGTTCTAGACATTAAAAGGAAGTAAAAGAAAAAATCTGCTGCTTCATCGATTCTACCAGCTGAAGCTTAGTTATTGTATTTTTCAAATAAAAAGAAAAAACGATAGTAATATATATATATATATATATATATTGCCTGTGTCTATGTATGAGACTTTTACGTATACATTTAATAATAATTGTTTTAAATAAAGTCTTTCGACAATCTGAATCTAGCAATTTCATGGGTTTGCGTGGGTCCACATAATACTTGATTAGCGTACTACTATAATATACTGGAAATTGTCTAAGATGCCTGCGACATCATTCATTATTTCTACAAATGCGCAGTAAAATATTTAAGTATTCAATCTGTTTTTTTTAATAGTAATAGCTAGTAAATCTAAAACATTTGCACTTGAAATATTAAAGCAAAACTACAGAAATGGGTATACAAAACATTTAATAACATTTTTTGTTTTAGGATTTACTAAACAAACACAATATGGAAGAAATTGGCCAGTTCAATGAAATTGAACATGAACGCGTTTCCATGCTTAACTCAAATACACCAGAAGAACACTTTCAAAACACCTCTACCAACACTAGCAGCATAACGGCAAAAGATCCGAAGAACAAAACACAAAGGTGTAATGAATCAAACGAAGATAATACTAACGATCCCAAGTACTATCACAATCTAAGTGTACCACCACTAAAAACATACTCATCCGTAGACATCATTAACAATACAACGATACGTATCAAAAACCACGATGCACAGAGTAATGATAAGTTACCACCAAAGAAACGGTTCTTAGAGTCTGCCACACCGGCAGACACGTTGCCTGCAAAACAATCAAAATTAGATTCATCTACACCGAACGTATCGATCTCAATGGCTGATGCAGCGATGACAAAAACAACGTCATCGATACGAACGTCAACGCCAAAGTTTACACGTGAAATGCATCAATTGCAGATTTCGATGAACCAGTCGAAAATTCTAACTGAATTCCTTGTCGACACAGATGGACATCGTAGGGCAAAGCAAAGTGCGAAATCAGAAGACACATCAGTCGATAAGGATCTTGATAAGGATGAATTTATTATTGCCGGAGGTGGTCGAACTCGTAATCCATCTGAAACACTGCAGGACGGTGTATTGGAGGTTAGCAGTGAACTGTCTAGTGCAGGTCGTCGAAGTATGCGCTCGCAAAATGCTGAATTCTCGGCAAAGCATCACAAATTTCTGCAGGGTGTACTGAATCAAGTTCAGGACGGAATAACGGATGCCAGTGGCACGGATGACGACGAACACAATAATGGTCATTCATTGGAAAATGAAAACGTTGAGAAATCGGTACATCCTTCGCCAAAGGTTTGTAGGAAATGGAATTTTATTAGGTAATAAGATATATTCTAAAATATATATTGTCTATAAATATGCAGAAAGGTTCGGATATGTTTTGTTGGACGTGTCATCGGGACGAAACGATACTAGCTTGTACCACGTGCATTCGGACGTTTCATCTAGAGTGTCTGAAAATACCGCAACAACCGAAGAAACCAGAACTGATAGCCACCTGGGTTTGCCCTGAGTGTATTTTGCTGCGTAACGCGGAAAATGAACATAAGCCGTAAGTTTGGATATAT
>JAAAKO020039574.1:0-12305 GCA_010015015.2 Bolitophila cinerea
ACATCCTAATTAAAAGAATTAAAAAAAAACTAAAATAAGTGTGATACTTTTGAATAATACATCATTTCAGTTGAATCTCTTTTCACAAAGCCATTCCTTCAAGTTAAGGTACTAAAAAATCATGTACGAGTAATTGTTCCATGCGTATTTAAATAAGAAGTTAGAGCTGTTCGCCTAATTTAATATTTTAATTAATTCTGCCGATAATGCTGAATAATACTCTCCGTGTGGCGATTACTCACAATGGAACAAAACAGCGTCGTGAGGATGTTTTAATCCAGTGTTTGGCAAAGTTTTAAATCAATAATGCCGAGTTTTTACGTCGATGAAACATAAGTCCAACACTACACACCTGAGACGAAGGAACAGTCCAAATAATGGACTCAAAGAAGAGAATCTGAGAATCGGCTCCAAAGAAGGTGAAGACAGTGCATAAGCAAGATCATGGCGTCAGTTTTTCGGGATTTGCGTATGATAATTCATTAATTATCTTCAGAAAGGAAAACCAAGCAACTGCGTGTATTATGCAAATTTATTGCAGCGTTTATGTGATGAATTTAAAAAAAATGCCGTAAATGAAAGTTTTGTTTCATCAAGACAATTCACTAGTTCAAACATTCTAAAACAATGAGTTAAAAATTTAGTTCGAATTGCTTCCTCACGCACCCTATTCGCCAGATTCTCCATGAAAAAATAATGTCTCGGTGGTAAAAAATTCTCCAAAAATTAAGAGGTAAATGCGGTTAATGGCTATTTTAAGAAGCTCGACGGTTCTCACTATAAAGAGGGTATCAAATCTTTTGAACATCGCCGGGAAAAGTGTATCGAGCGAAAAGGAGATTATGTAGAGACATTTACCTCTCTTGAATTTCTTTAATCTCAGTCAGGTTTATAAATTTTGCTCACATGTATATGGTATACAATTCTAACTAGAAGGACCGAGCGTTGAGCAGAATTCTGACCAAACTTACCAAAGTTTTTTTGGTATTTTAAAGATTTTGTATTAAATAATAAAATAATATTTGTATTATTTTGTATTATAATAATATAATAATATAATATACGTTATGACGTCTTGAATTTTGTTTGAAAAAACGGCGAGTTATAACCTAACAAATTATCGAACGATCAGAATATTATATACAGGGTGTCCCGTAACTCAACGTCATAAATTAATGGGCAGATAAAACACATCATGACTGAGCAGAAAATCGAAATAGGCCCTTAGTAAAATGTCGATAGTTCTCGATATATTTGACATTTAGAGTTTGTATGAAACTTCTACATTTGAAAGAAAAATAATAAATTAAATATTTCGATCGAATTAAATTAATGACTACTTTTATGTTTTACCTAATCTCTCCCAATGGAAAAACCCTACTTTTTAGACAATTGTCTACATTTTTTTAATGACATGTTTCGATTTTCTGCTCATGATGTGTTCTATCTGCCCTCTAATTTATGACGTTAAGTTACGGGACACTCTGTATATATTTATATATATATATATATTAAAATATTAGTGTGCCGTGTATAGGACATTCACAGGAATATAAATATCAATAAAATAGGCCATGGCGCCGAAAAATTGTCTTGCAAAGGGACAAAAAAATACTACCACATCCCTTTTGGACCGAAAGAACCAAGATAAAAAAACTTTTTCCATGTGTTGTGCTGCAAAAATTCGAAGAAAGGTTTTAAATTGCTCTTCACCCACTTGTATTCCCAAGCATTTCAATAGATGGTTCAAATGCAAAATCTAATGAAAACTATCAATCCTAAGACTTCGTTTCGATATTTTTTATACGTATATTGGATTTTCACTAAGTTCTTTCAATTTTTTGTCCTTTTATATACATAAATTATGGGTGTTCATTAAAATGCATATAGTTTAAAGTTTATAAACATATAAAATATGCAATGAAATTGTATTTGTCTTGTGCTAGACTAATCATTATTTGGTTTCATCTAAAAGTAAAACCAAAAATATGTATAGCATGTTACAAGTTAAACCCCATAATGAATTTGATGTGTATCTTTTACCCTAACCTGTATATAGTATATATTACATTGCTATAAGAAGGGACTATGCATTTAAAATGTTTGCTTTTCAAATTAAATATCCTGTCTGCGTTTTGTTTGACTTGCATGTTTAAATCTCAAGCTAAGATTATAATATTTAACTAAACCCTATACCCTAATTCTTGCGGCTACTGTGATACAGAGAATATATAAGTTAGGATGGTGAAAAATGTAAATAATGTTTAGGTTTAAATATGATGTATCAAGGAAGAGATCTCTGCGTATATATATAGATAATCTTACAATAGTCGTTTGCGCAGTTATATTGCACCGTATATACATAGGAAACAATTACTCTTCTTATATTGTGGTTTTAGTAATTCTACATAATCAGCATATTAACCATAATATATATAAGTATCTCTATATCTCTTATTATATATATTTGCGATATATTTTAAGTTCCTGGATGCATTCCACGTGAAATTGCATACAGTTGTATACGGAGATCGGAACCGCAAGAGATGTTGTTTTTCTTTTGTTTTTGCTATTTTTTTGACATATTTAAAATTATAAATTATAAATTTTAATGAAATTTACAAAATTAGTTTTTTCTGTATTTTTTTCAAGATAAACGTTACACGTAATTTTGGCAAAAATGCACTGAAAAAATCTAATAAGTATAACGTCCACTAAGGATAAAATACTCCTATCATAGAATTTGTTTTTAATCAGAAGTGAGTTTAATGTACATATTATACAAAAATAAGTAAAAAAAAATACGGGTATATTTTTAGTAGACTTTTTTAATTTAGTTAGCACCCATTTTATAGCTTAACATATTTTTTTAGTGCAATTATATTATATATGCATATGAAAAATAAACAAAATATCATAGAGAAAACCGAAAATTAAATCACCTAATTGTTTTTATAAAGTATATTATTTTAAAATACAATTCAAACTTTTAATTAAACCAAATCACAAGTGCGAATTCAATTTCCAATAAGTATCAATTCCTGAATGTTAAAAACTCACGTGAGCAGCAAGAATAAAGCATCGTCTGCATACATTCAATACGGATTGAAAAGAAACTTTGTTGAAGCTTACATAACAAGCCTTATAAAAAAATGATGTAATGTATAGCAGGTGGAATTGATGTAAACGTGTGCCTGACACTGACAACGTGTTATGATTGTATCACTATATTATAATGTAATGAATGCCTTGCAAAGTTGCCGTCGCGTCGCCGTCGCATCGTCGTACAACAGTTGTTGTTGTTTTTATTATTGTTACGATGACTCATATTTATATATAACGTGTATGTTCGCAAGTATTAATTGGAGAAATATACTACAACATGCCGACAGACCGTCCACCGGTCGCTCGGTTGGTCGGTCGCTGCGGAGTCATCGGCAGAGGTGTATTGTAGTTTCTGTATAATACATTGTGAGCGTACTTTTAATACTAATATAAGCCAAGCTGAAAGCTAAATTTGTATTCTATTCGCAGGTCAATTGAGTGAGCGCGCCTTTATACGCCTTATATTATACTTTATATATACATTAATAGTAAAGTAAAATTTAAATTAAATATAAACTATAAGTCCCAATACAAATGTGTACAACGCATAGTACATGTAAAAGCGTGACGTAATTTCGCATAATTTTGTTATGTAAACTCGACGTTCTTTAGCGACTACACAAGTAATAAAATGGATATTATTAATACACGTTTAAACCATATTTGCATTTATGATCTACGGTTGAGCTCACCGTGTATACACGATAAATATTAATGGGACCACAAAACCAACACCATACACCATTTTATATATGCATTGTGTGTAGTGTAGAGTAGATTGTAAAACATATATTATTAGAAAACAAAATATAATATCAGAATATCATTTTGTGAAAGTGAGAATGTTGAATTCTTGTGGAGTTATTGTAAATTGGAATTTGGAAATAATATCAATTTCATTTTTTTTATTATAATTATAATTATCGTTTGTTTACTTTATATTTTTCTAAGACATGTTTAGACAGTTCATTTGAGGGCCTTATTCAGTTCCGGTTCTATAAGACGTCCAACTTTTATGTATTATTCCCTTGATGATCTTTCTGTGAGGATCTCGATTCAATAAAATCTGGTTTTAAATGTTTCCATACAACTGACCAAGTTTAATGTATGGGTGAGCCCGACATTTATAATTTGTCGACACACGATCGAATTTCAGCTAATCAATATTTGGACAGTAGTATATCGGTCAATCCTTTGGCCGTATCAAACGGCAAATCGTGTAACGGCCAATCATATTAACCGTATAATAATAATAAATATTTGGCCAATCGCTTTTTGGTCAATTGTTTTAGTCGATTAATCGTAATTCGACCATCATCCAAGTACAACAGTTTCTTTTAATTCTGATATGCGAACATACTGGCCGTTCTAAATCATAAAAAAAACGATTTAAAGATGAGTAAATTATACTTAATCATGGTAAAATATTTATTTAATAATTTATCAAAGGAAATTGAGAAGCACATAAAATCGATTGTTACTTAAACTCGAAGCAGCACAATGCACAAGTCTTAAAACTATATAGTCCTAAATTCATAAATCTTTAAAATCATATCACTAAAACTTGAATCTCACAATGCCAAAAGCTCAATAGTTTAAAAAACCACATTGTAAACTTTTAATCATCATTTTTGGAGTGTATAAAATGAGTATGTAAAAGATTGGTTGGGCTACATGATTATGATTTTGCGGTAATAAAGCCTAGCACCGTATTAATGGATGACAAAAACCAATATAATTTGATACCTAGAAGGTGGCGCATAAAGTATCACCCTTTCTTTTGCTATATAACTTTGTTAAAAAGAAAATTGATTTGTTTGCGGCATATGTTAATTGAAAAGAATTGTATTATTTTGATCATGAACGGAAAATAATAGGTGGAAACCAAAATAAAAAAGTGTAACGTTACTCGTTTCGTTACACATAGATACAGTTATTTTTGTTACGGTTACTGTTTCATTTCATGCCGGTTTATTTTTCGAAATGCAGTTTTTTTGAATTTATTTAAATTTAAGTATTATATTTTTAAATTAATATTCAGTTCAAAAAAAGTCTGAATATACATTATTTTTTTTAAATTTACTTTTGAGTGCATTGATTTTCTAATGAAAAATTCTTAATCGTAACGTAACGAAAAAACATTTTTTTGCGTTACGTTACCTAGTTTTTTTTCTGTTTCATTAACGACTTTGCAGCACTTTGCTGCACTTTCATCAAGTTATCGGGCCGTTTTTGCCGAATGTTGTCTTTTAGTGCCTGAAGACTCTGCGGCTTATTAACGTAGACCAACTCATTGAAAATGACTCCAAAGAAAAAAGAAATACTCAGAGACATCAAGCGGTCTGGAAAAAATGCCACAAAATCTCCATTGTTTCGCTTGTGCTTTTTGAGCTATCATATTGTTGCTTATCATATTGTTGAACCCACATGTCCTTCAATTCCTCCGTTCAGGTTGGGTTCCCATTGATGGTAACCTCGATTCCATTGTTGCCTTGCAAAAATGTAGTCCAATCATTTAAACCAAACCAACTGCACCATACGGTTACTTTTTCCTGATAGAGTTTTTTAAGGAGAGCACGAGGTTTCTGGTTTTCCCAATAACGAGAATTTTGCTTGTTTACGTACTCAAAGTGGTGGAAATGTGTTTCATCACTCATGAGCAATTTCGTTGCAAACTTTGGATTTTCATTGTTCAGCTGCAACAGCCTTTGAATGTACGCCACATGGTTTTAGACCGGGTTACTACAGCTGGTGCATCATATAAATTTAAACTTAGGTCACAATTCGTTGTAGGGACCGTCGTGAAATGTGTAATTGAAAAGCGCGTCTTCGCATCGATGTTGATGACTCCATCTCCACATTATCCACTACAGCTTGAATATTCTCATTTGCAGCTTGTTCGATGGTGTTCAGGTGAGTCCAGCGGGTCTATTCTACATGATTGCGACAATTCTCAATTCTAACTGAAATTTGACAGCTATCATCTATGATTGTTCCAATTATTAAATATGGAGCGCTACACAAAAGAACAACGCGGTATCATTGTGAAAACCTATTACAAAAATGGTGAAAGTTACGCTGAAACCACTCGCAAACTTTGCGTCATTTTCGGTCGTGAAACTTCACCAAATGTGTCAAATTTTATGTGATCAAAATTTGAGAAAACCGGGTCGATTATGGACGGCAAGTCTCCTGTGCGTCGGCATGCGTCACTGCAACATGATAACGGAGTTATTTTGGCCCAAATTGCAAGGACTGGACCTGGACGACATAGAGTTCCAGCAGAACGGCGCGACCTGCCACCCCGCGCATACAACAATCCATTTATTAGAGGAACAATTTCCGGATCGAATCATCTTCCAAAATTCCAATGTCAGCTGGCCACCGAGATCTTGCGATTAACCGCCTTGCGACTTCTTCTTCTTCTTTGGTAAATCTCAGGTCTATGCGAATAAACCACAAACAATTCCTGAGCTCAAGGCTGAAATCCAACGCGTTATCGGCGAGATAGAGCCGCAAATCTGCCAAAACGTCATCGAAATTTTTTCGTAAAAAGAGTTAGGGTCTACCGCCAGAGACGCGATGGCCATATGCAGGATATTCTCTTCCATACTTAATCGGACCATGTTTAATTTATAACGCAATAAAAATATCACCACTCGCTCAAAAAAAATGTTTTTTTATTTAAATTATATCGGGCACTCTTATTGGGACACCCTCTACAAAATGTCAAAAAAACCCATAACATAATTTGATATTTTTTAAATTATAGCGTTTTCAAAGGTGATACTGTAAGCGCCATACCCTGTATAACTTTCACATTATAAACGAAACGTCCTTTTTAAACTGCTAAAAAACAAAACAAAAGATTTGGCAGTGTCAAAAGATTTTTGGTTAATCATAGGTCAGTTACTCTAAAAAGTCGACTGGTTGTAGTTGTCTATAATTATACCCCAAGAATCCTACGCCTTTCCATTGTGTGGTGGCAAAGAGCGAGACAGTTATGTCAACGACTGTTTTTTATTGGTTCTCCATTTTATTGGTATTGCATCTGCATTGGCAGTATTTTTGATCCTGCCAATATTACACCTCTATTTCGAGGTGGCGGAACAAAGGTATATAATATATACATTAGCGCTTGTAAAAGTCCTCAATCTGGTGCGAGAGACCATAACTTATAGGCCAAATCGTTCCAAACTTTTGCTTTGACAGGAGTTTTGGCGTAAATTCACTTAGGCAGATAGAGTATTTGTTTGGGATAAAGGCCACACTTTTATAAGCTATTGTCTAAGTTTCTACTCCTTTCCATTCCATGGTAAATATATTTCTAATATATGGTCGTCTTTACTACTAAAATAATATATTTTGTTTATTTTTTGCAAAGCAAAATTCCCTTCGCGCTTTTTTACAAGGAGACAAGAATGCGCTAAAAAATGATGCATACTCAGCATTGCATTCTTCTCACAAAATTTGTGTGAAAACAATGACTTTTTTGGGACGAAAATTCACTTAATTCACCTTGAAATTGTAAATACAAATCGAACGTGTTTATTTTTCTCAACACAGGGTTCCATAACTACCTAGAGGTGATCCACATTAAGTTATAGCAGTTTTTTATAAACAAAATAGTTAAGGAGTAAAGGGTAAGGTACCTTATCAATTTAAATAATTATTTACGGTTCAACTTTTATCTGTTACCCTTTTATTTATAAGTTTAAAAATATTAAATTTAAAATATATCAAAATATTAAAAGTTTATTACCTCCCTGTATGAAGTGTGTACTGTGTACATGCAAAATCAGCGTTGAAATCCCTTTTGGAGAGCCTTTTCCGGTCTACGCAAATTGCGTGGTTGTACACGCTTTGTTACTTGTAAGTTTTAAGTACATAATATACTATATGCCATATACAAATACGGGTACATTACATATACATGTTAAAATGTTATTACACACTTATATACATAGAAAATATACATGTATTTTGTATATATGTCTTGTAAAATCACTATAAACGAGCTGTTTCCCTGACATGCGCATTTGAGACTAGCGCATGGGCGCATCACCTCTATGCTCTCGCGTCAGCTGGGTCTGTTTTGCGGAGCCTCGAGCTATGCACCAACGTTTTCTAACGCAAATAATTGCGATGGGTGAACGACTCGCTGTGAATAAATTCTGTCTGTGTGTGTGTATTCTTGTATATATATACATTATTTATTTAAAATGGTCGGTGCGTGTGTACGTGTAGTATGTCGATCAGTGACTTGATTTTATAGGGTCGAGGATATACGAGTCAACGGCGTCGTCGTCGACATCACCTTCAATAATTCATTGATTCTTTTGATTCGGCTTTTATTAATAGCGCATCGTGTATTTAATTTTGTGCGTAACATTGAGCTTTATACTGAGCTCTATAGTACGTAATGTGTACAATTAAATAATTTTATTTTATTAATTGATTGTATAGATATTTTGATAGTGATAATGCTGATATAAATATAATTTCTATAAACATTTATGAAATATAGATAAATTGATAAAAGCGGACAATATTTAATGATATAATAGTGCTGCCTCAAAAACGCTAAAAATGTATCTTGTCCATTTTGGATGATCCATTAGGGTTTTATAAATAACTCTCATTTCTTCCTTATATAATATACATACGAGCACGAGGGTTCTATAACCACGTCTCGACCAGAAGAAATTAAAAATAAATAAAAAATAAATTATTAAATTAAAAATTATCATATTGTAAATTATTAAATTATTTTAATTATCATTAAAAATAAACATCTACCAGTGCACCAGTCCAAAACAATTGTCTTCAATTTTTGGATCTATTTACCATTAGCGGAAACCTTAAAACATCCGTAATTATGGCTAAAGGATCTTGTGTATACGATATCTTGCTGTGACGAATCCATCAAGATCCCGGCTCAACGCAATAAGTTAATATTTGAATCGGAGATCTCTTAAAAAACACAATAATATTTGTTAATTATTTATTTTATGATTTAAATATTCCATCCAAAAACAAGTTCCGTAATAATAACGTCAAGGATAAAGTAAAACTTTTTGTGTCTCCTATCATAAGGGCTTTTGTCTCCTATCATGAGGGATTTTTGTAAATACAAAATAATTATTTTATTATTATATTATTATATTATTTTTTTTTGTTTTTATTAGATTTTTGAATTTTTTTAATTGGTACATGTCTAAATCCAGAAATGCAGTCTTTCATATCCAATGATTGTTTTCAGTGATTTTTCTTACCAAAACACGAACAGCATTTTTAAGGATTTATTTTTGAGGATTTTATTTTTCCGGATTTCGATTTCAGGCAAAAAACTTCATGATTTTATCACCTTAATGATTGTTAATTTGTAGGGTTATTTTACTATTTAAGATTTCAGTATAAAGTTTTTCAAAATTTCTTTGATTTTTTAGGCCACTTTATTTAGATTTAAAAAAATCCAAATGCCCGATAAAATAAAGGAAAAATGAATAAGCGCAATTTACGGAAATATCCGAATTATCACATCATATGATATATACACACATACGCGTATTTCCCCGGGAGGGTACCCGTTATGTCATCGACATAAGCTTGGTTATTGGTTATATAATCCTATCTCATTGAGTATAACAATTATATCATTTACAACCATGCCGCTGCTCCGAATTGCCTCATTTTTCAAATGTTCATTTTACCAATATTTGCTTTGGCCATTTTGCCAATAATTGTAGGCGTTTTGCCAATTTGTCTAGTGTTCAAATCATTTAATGATGTATTTTGCCAAATGCAATTCTTCCAAGCTATTTAGCCAAAATGCCAATTATTATTAGCTAAAAATTACTTTAGTGCCACCTCCCAAAACAATAACAACAAAAATGTTAAAAAAATATTATATAAATATAAAAAAAAACAAGTAAAAGATTCCAGTAATAAAATATAATTTACAGGGGAATGGAAAGAAGTATAGAAGTGTTTTATCTACAGTCTTTGCGGCGGAAATCGCAATTTAAAGTTCCGTTTCATTTATTTTGGCGTTTGATAACGTAACAACCTTGACCATTACGCCATAGAGCTGTACCAACTATTATTTATATATATTTCAAATAACACATTCACGGTCTACCAAGTGCGTAATTATTCAGTAACCTTGCAATGTACTATTTCGTTCAGACATGTTCGTTCATTTACGGTCCTCCAAGTAAGTTATTTTTAGTCGCCTTGCAATGTACTTATTCGATCCGACAAGTTCGTTCATTAATGGACGCCTGGGTACGTACTAGGAACAGCAAAAGTGCGTACAAAAGTCCGAAAAAGTGCCGGTCCGGCGTGAGCGCGTTCGCTCCCGGAACGTACCAAGACCATAATAATGTTTGACGGGTTTGAAGTGAAGCAATTCAAAAAGCTAAAGAATCTTTCTACAAAACGCGTTTTATAACCAGTCTGCCCACCAAAGAGATTTGAAAAATCTTATAAGCTTTGGGATCAGCTCAAAAAATATAGCAACCTGCCTTTTATCTTTAGTGCCACTTTCTCTTGATAAGCAATTGTCTAACGAATCCTCTATCGACACCACCTCAAATGTATCCTTTAGTTTATATTCTTCAACATTATCAGATCTCATTGAAGCCGTCTGGAGCATTAAATATAATGCAAGATACCTGTATCACTTATAAAACTTTGTTTTTCCATGTTTCTATACCACACTTCTAAATATTTTCAACCACTGCCTAATTCTACCATCCCATACCTATGGAAATATGCTAAAGTAACCCCTATCCACTAAATTCCACTTCCCATGATCTTAAAGATTATCGTCCTAACAGTCTCCTTTCTGTACTCTCAAAAGTTTGGAAAGGTTAGTACTCAAACAAATTACCATTTTCCATTCAAGCCATTTTCAAAAGCATTTGATACTATAAGTCATTATTAATAATTATGTCATAAGCTATATATTTCTCAACATCTGCATGTAATTTTATCAAAAAGTTATCTAGGAATTCTCTGACAATGTTTTGAAATAGATGGACATCTCTGACCATATCTTCATGTCCCGACTGGTGTATCACAAGGCTCAATACTTCTTCTTTTCTCGTTGTACATTAATAATTTTCAGCAGATTTAAAAAAACGACAGCTAAAATTAATATATTTGCAGATGTTATTCAGCTGTATTATAAATCTACCCCTTCTACTATTTGAAGCTGTTTTTCTGTCAGTACAATAATGTAATATCTATAGAAACTTGGTGTCGATATAATAACCTTCACCTCAATGCAAAAAAGACCCAGTACATCGTATTTTCACCTCCCCTCGCTTGCGTTTAAATGAAATACTTCCTATAGTTGTTCAAAATGAAAATGTCAGTTTGTGTCACATAACCTTGGCCTCCATATAGATTATAAGATGACATGGACATGAACGCAAATTTCATGTAAAGTGATTGCTGGATTGCGTAGTTTGTGGCTCCATAACAAGTTATTGTCTTCTCAAACTGAACTGCTCTTAGTCCGTTCACTAATAGTCCCCCAATTAATATAATGCATTGTTTGTATTGGTTTGCCATCTAAAAAATCCAATACTTGGTTGCTCTCTAACTGATTTTATTAAAATGAAAATATGTTTACTTATACATAAAGTTCTCTTAACTGGTTCACCTTCATACATTCACAACAAGCTTATATTTGTTTGATCATCAAGGACCCAACACCTACTAATTTCTAATCATATATCTACTCTAATGAAATCTTCCTTTTTTTTGTTTTTGGAGCAACAACAACTTGTACACTTAAATTCTTCGAATAACCACTCCAAATCAGTTCTAAACGACTCAACCCGTCTATATAACTCCATTCCACATAATCTGAAACAGATCGTCAATTTACCAGCTTTAAAAAAAATATGGATAACCTCTAATACATAACAATAAAAACAATTATTAAAAAATGAAAATGTAAAAAAAAAAGTTAAAGTAAAAAGTAAAGTTAAGTAAAAAAAAAAACAACAAACAAAACAACAACAAAACAAACAAACAAAAAAAGATCCTAAAACCTTGCTCTACACAACACAAACCCAACCTAATTAAACACACAAACACAAAAACTACAAAATACAATTCACGTAACAAATCCTTCCCCTCCAAAAAAATGAAATGAAAATAACTGTAAACTAAAAACTCTGTGTATT